>CM076582.1:485122525-485379513 GCA_034641835.2 Pinus albicaulis
GAATCCTATATTTATAGGTCACTAACAGACCTAGTGAAACATGAGCCTCATGCTACCTTTCCTGCTCTTGCTGAAACCTCAAACAATCTTAAATATCATTTTGCACTACCTATACCCACAAATATCTCAGACAGATAAAAGCCTCTATTTTTACCTTCTATCCTTCAGGCCCTCCCTGCAAATCTTACAAATAATCTACCCAGATTTGATGGATACATTACAAAGATCACTGCTGAAAAACACATTCAAAGTCTGGAGGATCTCCTTGACCTGTTTGAGATAGGAAAAGATGATGTGTGTATCAGAATGTTTTCCCTATCATTGCAAGGAAAGGTTAAAAGTTGGTTTAAGGATGTTCGAGCTGCAAGCATTAGCAGTTTTCATCAATTCACTCAAGTTTTCCTAGATAAGTGGGTAGTCATGGAAAATGTTTTTCTCATCATAGAGGAATACAACAATTTAAAAAGATAGATAGGTGAGACAATACAACACTTTTCAGCCAGGTTCAATAAAGTATACCATGCAATACCTACTAAGATAAAGCCACCCCCAAGGTGGGCTCTCTTGCACTACACAGATGCCTTTGACCCAGAGATGGCATTCCAAGTAAGGGAAAGGGACTCTTCAATACTGGAAGAATTGCAAAGGATGGCAGTTGATGTGGAAGCCAACATGCTAAACAGGGAGGCAAAGCTAAGAGCAATAAATAAGGACAAAGTAGATCAATAGAAACTGATATCTTCAGAGATAAAGCTAAAGATGTTGAAAGACACAATCAACAAAATGATGCATATGATTGGCAGAAAAGAGGAAGAGTACAAGGTTGAGGTTGGAGCTTATTATTCAAAACAACCGGTACTACTTTCTTGGGAAGAACAAACTCAATCATTACAATGCAAAAATAACAATCAAAATATGCATGTTGAGCAAGATTGCAAAGAAGAAGATGTAGAAATTTGTCAAGAAAGTACTAGATGCCTTCCTACATCGTTTGCTTCACTATTAAGAGAGCATTACAAGAAAGTTGCAAATACAAACAAGGAGGAATGTTCTAAATAATCAGTCGGGAAATAAATGGATGATACAAACCCTTTTTCAAATCCAGAAGTTCTCCCCTTAACTCATCTTGGTGTGGCTGCTAGAATTACAAAATCTAAAATGGAGGATGAGCCATCACCTTTTGAGTCTCTACCCTTGTGCTTCAATTCATTTCAAGTTTCTAAAGAAGAATCTATTGGCCATAAACACTCTCCTTTTAATCCCAACTATCGTAGATCAGAAAATAAACTTATAGGTCAACATATGGTGGATCAATATGTTGATCTAGTGTGCATATTGGATGACATTCCTTCTATGAATAAGCTACCCAAGCATGATCAATATGATGATTAATATGTTCTTTGGACTCAAGCTAACACTACAAAAAAATCAGTAACTAGTTTGTGGGATAAAGACAGTAATTTTCAGTAGCTCAAATATAGTGATCAACAAATACAAATTAGCTATGAGAGTGAAGAAGAAAGTGCAGAAATTTTGGAAAAAAGAGAAGGATCTTTACCTCTTTGTTGTGCTTCATTTCAGTTCATCAAATACAACCTTAGTACAATTAGAAATCAACAGTCTTTGGGTATTTTTATTAACAACAAAGAAGACATTCAGCCTCATTGTCAGTATTCACAAGAAAAATAAAACAATTATTGTCCAATACAAAGAAAACAAGCATTGCCTCCTCCTTTATCTGAAGAAGAAGTCAATTAGGGTCTGGGCATACAGGAAGCTTCTAATATTTCATATAAAGGGATTGTTTCTGTTTGTTGTCCTGTTGATTTATATATTGCAGCCTTGCCTCATGAAGAAACAAAGAAACAAATTTATAGTGAGGCTATATTGCCTTCTCAGAAAGACCTATTGCCAGAAAATGCTCTTAATAAGGACCTTCAGAAAAAATTTAGCCCATTAAATCAAGGCATACCAGGGTTTTTCACAGGCAACACAGTAATATATAATGAGGTTACTAAGTCAGATAACCATGAAGAAGAGGTAGAGTGTCTTTCTCAAAAGCATCCCAGGCACAAACAAATGGAACAAGAAGTAATCCTGGATGAAGCCCATGGTTTAAATCCTCATAGCCAGTTATTATTCAGAGATCCTTTCGTTAGTTTCTTAGAGACATTTAAAGGAGTAAACTATGCCAGGAATAGTTTGTTGCTGAGTATAAAGAATATTTTGAGCACTACTATTCAAAATTAGATGAGATGGGAGTGGCCTTTTCACCTTTTCAGCATACCTAAAATACTGAATGAAATCAATCATGTGGTCACTTACTTGATTGGTTGTATTGGAAAAGAGAGTTCACCTAATGTAGATATCATATACAAGTTAGATTAGGATAGATAGGTATGAAAATAAGCTCAGTACTATGAGCATATTTTTATTTTTAGATTGTTTTTGACAAAAAGAGAGAAATAGAAAGAAAAGAAGAAAAGAGAGCAGCTAAAAGAAGAGGTAAAGCCCCATACCAAAAAAGAGTATTTCTAAAAGTGTGCAAGTCTAAATTCCACTACTTGAGAAAGAAAGTCTAGTTCAGTCATACAGCCTAATCATGATTGAACATGTTTTAAATTTCTGTTGATAAGTTAGAGAAACAAGATTTTCCAAACCATCTAAACTTGGCTTATCAAGTAGACTAGGTTAGGACAAGATGTTGGTTCCCAAAGCTTAAAACTAAACCAAAGAGAAATGAGAGGGATAGGTAACAAAATACAAATTATGAGCCCTCAAGATTCTAGTTTTACTTGTACAAAAATAAAATCTATGTGCAGCTTGTCCAAAATGCCACATCTCATGACAACTCAGATTTCTTAACCTTGATTTAGTCATGCTTTGAATTTCATGTTAGTAGATTAGAGAATGAAGATCTTTCAAATTGTTTAACCTTGACAGATAAGTAGAATAGGTAGAGAATAAAACAGTTCATCAACCTAATCTGAACTCTTTGAAGTTATAAGGGCATACATAGATAGTTTTTATGTTTTCAAAAGAAAATGATGTCAAGGGTTTGCAACTCCAAGTGCACCCAGAAGAAGAATTTTTTTAGGAAAAGTAGATGGGAAGGTAGAAGTGATATTGAAGCAATAATGTTTTTTCATATTTGAGATCACAACTTCAAAAGAAAATCAGCAAGTGAAGAAATAGGGATCTACCAGGTACAAGTAAGGTATTGGTATTCAAAACTCAGAGATCTGAACTCTGAGGTTCTGGACACCTCTCGAAAGGAGTTTCCCTCCTCAAGTAGAGCCACTGTTAGTCATCAGTATTTTTCACTATCTGTAGATGACTTTAGATTGGTTCTAGATTTTTGAAAAACAACCTTCCTATAATATTGTGAGTTTCAGAAATCTCATTGCCTTCATTATCACTATAGAAATTTTTTCACTATTCCATCAGTTTCCCATTTCATGGTCACCCTGTCACTCCTACAAACTCCTTATGGGCTTTACCTCTCATTTTCACCCTCCTTTCCCGCATATAACCTCATTTCCCTATTTTTCCCCTGTCCATAAAATCTATTTTGCCTCTAAGGTTTCCTATAGCCTGCTCATTGCCATGTTCCCCAGGTTCCTCAAGTATTGATGGTCTCAAAACTATCTATGTAGGCTCTTTTAGATAAATCAGGTACATTGGATTTTGGATCTTCAATACAACACTTTGACCATACTCTGTTTTCACTTGAAGGTCTCCAAGCCAAATTCAGTCAAGATCAGGTCAAAGGACCCTCCCATTAGGTCATTAGGGTTTTGACATGTTTTTAAGGGCATCATTGGGTGTTTTAGGCACTGCTTTTCCTTTGCTAACAATCTGGCTTAGATGTAATAGAATGTCAAGACATGGTTATTCTAGGAAGACCTAAAAGTTTCCAAAGAAGACTGCCTTATCAATTCAAATTCTACAAGAGGTAAATGCAAAGATTTTAGCACTTCTACAGGAGTGTTGAAGGATTTGTCAGTAGAAGGCATTGATGAGGTAGATTTTCTACTCCTAAATGAAGACAACTTGTAGCAAGGAAGAGAGGAAACACTTGTTCTTGTATATAATTAGGTTTTTTTTAGCTTGATGGTCTATTAGAGTGCCAAACAGTGATCAATTGCAGAAATGACCTAGAGGAGACACACAAAACCAAACATGAAGAAAGTCTATCAGAGACTATTGATAAGATAGGGAAAAAGGTGAGGTGAACTGCACAAAATGAATGAACTTGAAAGGGCTATAGAGAACTTAGAAGATAAGATTGATGATTGTTGTGAAGCACTCCAAACACCTAGGGTTTTGGGAAAGTGGCCAGAGAAGGTGAAATGATGAGTTAAACTCCATGGTGGAAGCAAAAGGATTTTGAAGATGTCACTGTGTGATCAGATCCCAAACTTGTAAAAAAAGAGCTTGCCATGTCTAAATGAGAAAAATATGAGTTGAGCTCCAAGGTGGGAACAAAAGAGGATTTTGAAGTTGTTCCTGTGTCAAAATAAACATGTCAAATCTTCAGGATCAAAAGAAAATCAAATTTCATAACTCGAGCGAACTACAAGAAAAAAGGTGAAAAGGTTAAGTTGAACTTAAAGGTTGAGGCTACACAAGGATTTGAATATGCTAGTGTGTGTAATCACCCAAAGTTTCCAAAATAAGCTTTTCATGGCTCAAGGAGAAAAAAAAATGTCAAATTCATCATTTCAGTCACCTGCAAGACAAAAAAGTGTAAAAGAGTTAGTGAGAAAAGAAAAAGGACTTTTGACATTGGAAAGTGGGTTTGCAAAGTTAAATCTAATTACCAAGCCTATAAAAGGTCATTTTGTATTTCATATGAATCATTGTGCCCTTGCAAAGAATTATAATTTTCAAGGAGAGAAGAAATTTCAAGTTTCCAAGCAAATTCAGGCAATTTTTTTGTGGCGCTGCATGCCTGGGAAGTGGCGCTACGCGTCTGGGAAGTGGCGCTATGCCCCTGGATTTTTTCCTCCATTGAAATTTCTGAAGGCATTGTGCACCTGGAAGGAGGCGTTGCACTTTTTCTCGATACACATAGTTCAGTTTCCTTTTGGTGCTACACCCTCAGAACAGGTGTTGTGCGCTCAGCCTTGGCGCTGCGCCCTTGGCCAAAAGGGTCCTCTAAGTGATTTAACCACTCAAATCACTCCAAAACACCTACAAATATCTGCTAAAGGTCCTCCTAGCATATTGAGAGGTAATTAAATGCTATACACTCATCTTCAAACAATTTTGGTGTTTTCTAAATCAATGAAATGGAACCCTAAGATCAAACCCTAAGTTTCAACCTTGAAATCACTTTTTTCCCATTGCTCCATCTTCCTAGGTAGAGTGGAAGTGATACAAAGGGAAATTGTACAGCTGGAGGTTTATCATTGAGTTTTTTAGCCTCTCACTCATTCTCATACACTTATACCCTCACTCACTCATTCCCTCATTTTCCAAAATTGCCATTTCATTACCATCTCTTCATTCCATTTCCATTTACACTCCAGGGTTTTATAAAGGAAGAATTCACAATGTTAGAGGACAATGGTCATGATGGTGAAGCCAAAATTCCAAGGAGGCATGATCACAAAGAAGGAAATATCAATAGATTTGAACCCCTTAGTACAAAAGAGCTCATGTCATCTCCCCTTACGGTTTCATGTTTCAAGCATGTAGGATGCTTTGATTTTTGTGAAAAGGTGCAGCAGGTGAAAAACCACCGTGAGCTAACTAGACTCTTTATCATTAAATTGCATGACAAACAAGTTAACCTTTCAGGGGTCACCTTTGAGTTATCTACAGATTCTATTGCCAATGCCACAGGCATACCAAGTGTGGGTAAGAAATGGTTCAAACAGGCAAACCTAAACATGAGCTACATTGAACCCTACCTAAAGCCTAGGTATAAGGATCACCACAAGTTCATATTTCCTTTTTCAGATCTTCTTTATAGATATGCACCCATGATGAGGATCATAATGAAATATTTCACATGGGAGGGAAGATTCTCCCACCTTTACTCATACCACATCAGGTTGCTTATGCAATTTACTAGAGTGACGATGTTGCACATACCCTATTACCTCTTTAGGAGCATTGAAAAAATGTCCTACATAGTGCAAAAGAGAAACTACCCTCAACAGATGCAAAGCCTTTTCCATCACTCACTTATCAAAATCATTTTTATGCACCAACTACAACAGAAAGGCATTCCATGGGAGAAATTCATTGCCAATGAGGGTTTTACTGCTCCATAAGGCCACGATCAGCAAGATGCTCATTCATCCTCTCATCCTCCCGTTCATACTTCTCCATCACTTCCTACTATTCCTACTTCTCCACTCACTCACATTCCTTCACCTCAGGATGATCCTCCTTCATCACCTTTTCACAATCCCTCACCATCATCTCATGATACTAGTGCATCAAACAATGAGGATGGCAGTGAGGCAAAGAGAAGTGAGGAAAAGAGCAATGAGGCAGATGGTAGTGATGATTGCAGTGAGATAGATGGCACTGAGATGAGTAAAATTGAGCCTTTTCCTTTGACCTAACAGAGGGGAAATAGGCATGTGTTTGTTTCCCTTAAGAGGCAAGGGGCCATGCCTTCTACATCAACCAAATAGCTTGACAAAGGTAAGGAAAAGGTCATTTATGAAGAAGAGGAAGACAAGCATGAAACTGAACAATATTTTCAGCTAATTCACCTTGAAAATGAGAATGAGGATGAAGAGAGGATCACAAACATGCTGCTCAAAAGAAAATATGCTCAGATTAAAGATCTGCAAGCCAATATTGGTAGGGCTAAGAAATTCATAAACTTCCTTGATGTAGAAAACAAGAAATTGGAGAGAGAGAAGGCCATCAGTGAGTTCAAAGCTATCAGAGCTCGGAAAGAAGCTGGAAAATCCAAGGATAAGCTAGATGAGGTCTTGAACACTCATTATGACATTGAAGAAGAGGAATAACAACTTCCTAGGAAGAGGCCAAGGAAAATTGAATTGAAAAAAGCCTTAGCCAAAAAAAGAGAGAAAGAGACATCATTGGCAGAGAAGCTCACTCCAAGTGAGCTGCCTTTCATGGAAATAAACTATGACAGAGAATATTGGCTACAAAGAGCCAATGTTCACCTAGAGGATCAGCTTGAGAAGGAAAAAATAAACATTGACCTTCAGAAGAAGATGGAAAGGCATTATGTCTTAAGAAACCGGATTGTAAGGGCAGTGCTCAAAAGAGCCCTTGCAAAGATTCAAGCCCTAAAAGAGGCGAAGGAAAAAGAAAATCTTGAACTTCTTGCTGATGCATCCCTACAAGCATTCAAAACTTGAACAACAAGACAAATCCCAATTTTGACATCTTTTTGAGTTTTTGAAATTTTGACTGTTTTTCTTGCAGAAAGAAGGACCAAGTGCGCAGCACCACTGGAACTGCACTCTCTTTTGGGGCACCCAATGGAGGAAAGCTTTACATTTTCAATATCCTTAGGCCAAGGAAATCACCCTCACAAAGTTTCAAGTCATTTGGAGCAGAAATGGTCCCTCAAAAGGGCCAAAAAAAAGCAAAAATTCACCTTTCTACCCTCTTTTCAGCACTGGCGTTGCGCCCTTAGAAGTCTTGGAAAATGTGGTTTTTTACTAAGAAAATGGACACCAATATAGAAACTAAATGGAGTCTTGGAAACTAGATAGGACAGGCTTTCCAATGAGTTATCATGGAGCTCATTTGGACACCATGAAGGCCTCCAAATCTTAGCTTCAAAAAGAGAAATTTTCCCAGTTTTGGCGCTGCGCCCTTGAACCTTGGCACTGCGCCCTTTCCTAAAAGTAAAAAAAATACACTTGGAGTTATTGAAAAAGATATTTTGAGGGCTTTGAAGGCAAATCACTCCAAATTTAGCTGAGGAGTTATGTTAGAATTTAGTTTTGCATTTATTAAGTTAGGATATTTGTGCCTTGGGCCTTGCATGGTCTCATAGGACAAAATGACATTTTGAAACCCTATCTATGGTTTTGATCCTCCTTTGCAAGTGAAATACTGCATGGAGGCCTCATTGTTCATGTGGGTTGTTTTATAGAGATGAATACATAGACTTGGAGTTTGGAAGAAATTGGCTTTAGAGATTTGTGACTGTTTTGGATTGAATGCCATGGAGCAAGCACTTTCATAGGATTCCTGAACTTTTTTGAATGGTGTTAAGCAGGTAAATCCTCTCTGTGGACATGAACGATCCCTCTAGCCCTAGAGTGGGTCTAGAAACAAAGAGACATGCTAGAGTGTTGCTTCCTAGTTATTGAATGAACAAAGGACATGGTAGATCGACCTACCTGAAATCCAACGCTGTTGTCGTTGCTGTAGTGCTAGTGGCCTCTCTCTCCTGCCTTGGCAAGTCACAATCCTTTCGCAGTTATGCTCATATACCTACACATAGAACAACAAACAAGAACAACATATGACATAATGGTTTCACTCATAACTACTAGCTAGTCAAAGAGGGCTAAGCATGTTGCATTAAGCATCTAACATAATAAAAAATGGGAACCAAAAAATAGTCATGTATATATATTGATAGAAGGAAGAGTTACAACCAATGCTTTGACGTCGCAGTCTCCTCCAGCGGGGTTCAGAAAAAGCGCGTCTTAGATGCTCGTCAGGGAATTCGAACGGGATGAAGGCATGGACTCAAGCTCTCTCAGAAGTCATAGACTCAAGCTTCTTCAACATAATTCCTTCTTATTCCATCTTCTCCAGTAGTTCAGCTATAATATGTTCAATTCTCCAAGTTTAGCTAGCCCAGGCTAAGAGAGATAGCTTCTTTTATAGAGGAAAAGGAGGAGGTTAGGATTCCTACAATGGTGGGAGGGAGGCCTATCCTTTAGAAGGTTCTCATGGGAGGTGGAAACCTTTAACTAAAGGAGGGAGTCCATGGTTATTCAGTCCAACCACTCCCAATGACTCATCCTCAAAGTTGTTGAAGTGGAATCTTCGCCTCTATTTTTTTAAAAACATTCCATAAACAGCTCGGTGAGGGTGGAAAACTGGGATGGAGCGCCAACTGGCGCGGGGCCCATTGTTAATCTTCCTCTTCAACGCGAGGGTATAACTGACTACCCATACCAAGGAAAAAACAAGGGTTTTTGAGTCTCTGCTCAGGGAATTGTCAACAGAAGGAATATTTCTCTCATGTAAAGGGATACAATGATGGTTTTTACAAGGCATGACACTGCTTATTGATCATGGAAATGACCCTCCAATGGGCGATATGGAGATTGCAGGGACAATGACAAAATGTTATGTAACATATGCCCCCTAAAGCATGAGGTCCGAGGGAGAGGGAGGGCCGAAATGCTTTATGAGAACGTGTTCGAACCAAGCACCATTGTCGGAAAAACTAGAAATAACAAATACAATTGATATCTCTAATACATGAACATGTGGTATGGGTGCAAGCATCCATAATAGAGTACATAAAAACTGAGATCTGAGGTATGAACGCAGCCATCTAGCATTAAGGATCAACAAATAGACTCAAGTATGGTCGCAACCATCCAATCAAAAGAGTCATGCAATAAGTCATAATAATCCACAAGAATTCGCAGCCTGGATTTTATCAGAAAAAACCAGGATCTTGCACTCCATCTCGACCCAAACAAGTACAAATTCAAGCATGTGAATATATGAGCTGAAGTCGAACATGCAAGAAAATCACCTGATTACCAACCAATGATGAAAGTTGTTAACAAGCACGAGAGAAACCACCAATAATGACAATGGCTCTCAAGGTACAACCGGTACAATCCAAGGAATGTGAACAATGATCTGGTGTCGAACATCCATAGAATCACTCGATCGAAGTCCAATGATGTGGACCTTGCGTCGAATGTGAAAAACCTACCATTAAGGAATGCAAGCTCCAAGGTACTAGAAGAGAGTCTTTAGATCAAATTCCTAGATAATGAGCTGAAGTCAACAGGAAGTGACCTGATCGAAGGTGGGCCATAATGTTTCCCACATCATCGACACAAGACAAAGGAACATAATTATAGTGAATCGGGACCAACAAAGAATCAGAGGGAGGTTGAAAACTGCAGAGGAAAATTTCTCTTGAAAATATCAGCAGCACGACACTGGATTCGGTAGTATTTGACATCAAAGGATCTGAGGTCATGACGACATGGAAAAGAGAATAGAAGAGGTCAAAAGAGATTACCCAAACCCATGGAGGCAAAAAATGGCGAAATGAGATGTCCCCAACCCAACACGAATGCAGAAAAGTGCCATGTTCAAGAGCGCATACTGCCAACATAACTAAAAATTGGTTCCATTTTCCCCCACCATTTCTAGCGAGTACCGTAATTATTTTTTAAAACAAGTTTGAAGGGGATAACATATGCTCATGTTGTAAGTTTTTCCTTCAGTCAAATCCAACCTAGTACATTTTACGAGCCCTAGGAAGGAGTAATTCGAGTAACATCATGGCGACGAAGCCCAATGTCATCAGGTTTTAACGAGTCTGACAAAGGGAGAACTCGACATCTTTTCATATTTAGAGAGTTTGAAAACAAGACAGAAAAAAAACTCCATTATGGCCCTTTTCGTAAATATTCCCTCAGATATAAAAAGGTAGAAAAAAATATCTGAAAGAACCTCTTAGTTGCGATAGGCTAAGGTATTCCTTTTTCGTAAATAATCTATCCCAGCCCAGAAAAGGGGTAAACGTATACTAGGTAGATATTGCTTTGCAGCCATTTAACGAGTTCAAAATGACAAGAGTCTCAGAAATATTTTCAATTTTAGAGAGTCAGAAAAGAGTTGAAAGATGACTCCAGTAGTGAATTTTTCGTGTTTTTACCAAGTCCGAAAAGGTATAAAATTTAACTTGTTACTTCATCACTATGGCCTGAAAAACCTGTTGCTGCACAAGAGACACGTGTAAAACCCATTTTTCGAAAATAATATAATAAAATAATTGAAAAACATGTCTTAAAACCTACTTAGGGTTTTAAAAAGTCATAAAATGCCAAAAATGGTAAAAATAATTACTTTTCACTTTTTTACGTCTTGTGGAGCAATAGTTACCCATTTTACAGTGTGATTTTGTGGCGACGATAGTGGACAATCCAGCAGACCAATATCAAATCTATCAATTCCAGGTAAGAGCTGAGATCTCTCCCTTCATTTTGAGTCATTTTTCACTATCTGCAACTCCAAATTTTGAGGTCTTGGGGAAGAAATGTGAAAATTAGGGCACAACAGTTGGCGCGGATTTCAAGCACGGAGTCATGCCAACTGCCCAATTTTTTACAATAGGGCGCGCCAACAACGCAAACCATTTTTTGTGAAAAATTCAAGTCAAATACCCCAATCGTTTACAAATCCAAGCCTAAAAAATGGCTAATACTATTCATATGAATGTGTTTGTAGGTAGGAAATGACAAAATGGTAATTGAATGGAAAGAATGGGAACACAACAAAGAGGACAAGCTTGCCATGGAGAATGAGGGATGCATGGAAGCTCTCAGAGATTGTGGACTGAAGAAATTCTTCTTGACACCATGTCTCCAAGCTCAACCAGAGCTGCTACAGTATTTGATCATCATATGGGATGAGGACCAAGAAAAGCTCATCCTTCGAGATCAAGAACTTGAGATTGATGTTTTCAATGTCTACTTTATAACAGGACTATCGCGGAGGGGACCAACACCGATCCTAACTAGTACTCGACCTTGCATGGAGAGTATGCACATGGTGATGGACAGGGTATGTTGAGGAGCACAAAAGGGAATAGGAAGCGGGAAAGTTGATATTCAAACTTTCCTAGACTTAGCACTAAAAGTAGTGCTACATACCATCACACGAGATGTGAGATCGCAAGCACCGCACGAAGCAACAAAAACACAGTTTCTTCTTGCTGTAGACTGCTTGACACCAACCATATACAACTGGGCAGAGGCCATGAAAATAAACATGAAACACCAGCTAAAAAAATGCAAGAAGGGAAAATTGAAGCAATTTGGTTGTGGGTCTATCTTGGTATCATTTTTCCTGGAACGAATACCAATCTTCCAGCATCAGGAGGTCATAGTCCCAACACCACCAGCGAGAGAACCACGGATGGCTTGATGGGCAGCTCTGATGCCAAGGGCAGGGGGTAGTCAACATATGTCCTAGAGACCAGATTTTTTTTATTGGCTCTGATGACAGTTGATCATCATGGAGGACTGGCCCTACCCTGATACAGATTTTACTGGTGATCCGGACCTCCCACTCCTGGAGGGAGAGGATTGGGATGAAGATTTGGGTAAGAATCATTCTAATTTTCATGAGTGTTATGATTTTTTTAATTATATATGTTCTGAAATTATATCCATGCATTTGCAAATGTTGGCCCAGAGAGACATGCGAGCATGTCTCCGATAGCGAGGCGAATCCCTCGTGATTTTGAACCTCATGGCGAGGAAGGTGAAGAGGAGGAGATCATGCGGAACCTAGAGGGGATCACACGTGGAGTCCCAGACTATGCACGATTTGATGATGTTCCCTGTGCCTACTAGAGACATACCATAGGGGTGCCAAGTCGCATTCACCGCTTGCTGAGGCGGCTTGTACGGGAAATGACATGCTATCATGAGCATCACACCGATTAGACACCTAGGCTTTATATCTGTATATTTAAGAGACATGGTGTCTCAGGATGTAACAGAAACACACATTTTTTTTTTGAAATTATGATTCACACTAATGCAAACACTCGATATATATATATACATCTATTTTCCTACATGGATCTTTTTCATATGATGATGATTTTACAAATTATGCAAATGTCTATCTAATACAATGTTGGCCACTATATCAGTTAATGCCTTCATTCATCTAGGAATATGTTGATATGTGATAAAATCAAAATTTCTTTCCAACAAATGAATACGTAAATACAATCTCAAAATGTATGGGTTTCTGACTGAATAATGACCATTGAGTTATAGAAAAACAAGTTGTGAATC
Organism: Pinus albicaulis; assembly: GCA_034641835.2. Lineage (NCBI taxonomy): Eukaryota > Viridiplantae > Streptophyta > Pinopsida > Pinales > Pinaceae > Pinus > Pinus albicaulis. The sequence goes on from CM076582.1 coordinate 485,135,557, forward strand.
TATATTTACTAGCAATGGGCGTATGCCAAGGTTGCTTGCCTCGGTTAATAGTTCAAGGACAACACTATATTCAATGACATTTTTTGTAGTCCGTCCTAGAAAAATACCTTGCAGTTCTATCAACTCACCAGTAGGATCATAGATTACCCAGGCTGCTGAAGACAAATTCCTGGTACTGCGGGAAGCACCGTCCATGAAACTGACATAAGGGGTAACAGACATCTACACAAACAAGCAAGACCCACTAAGCAAGAAAATGCTTGCAAAGCATGCCAAATCAAAACATGTACAAGAATGAAAAAACACCTATGTACACAAATCATGCATGAATGACTCACGCATAATATTTTTTGAGATACAACCCATTTATGGGTTGTTCTAGAGGATGACCTTCGTAATCAATGAGATCATAGGCCCCATTCTGTAATACTCTTTTAACGATGTAAGGCCCATGCCACATGGGTTGAAATTTACCTACCCTCAGATTATCATGAGCTTGGTCGTACAAGAGGATGAGATCTCCTTCACCAAAAGGATGAGGGGAAACTGATTGGTCAAAATGAGCCTTCACCCACTTTTTCTGTGCTTCAATAACCAGAGCAACAAAGTGGCAGGTTTCATCTAATTGTTCTAAGTAAATAAGACACTCTTCTTCTAGTGAAGTGTCGGGAAGTAATTCAATAGCCAACTTGAGCGAAGGTATTTCACACTCAATCGGAAGAGTAGCTTCCAGACCATAAACCAACTGAAAAAGGGTGAATCTGGTCGCACTCTTAACTGAGGTTCGGTATGCCCAAAGAGCTGAAAATAACATGAGTTTCCAATTTGATTTGTGGATCCCAATCGTACGTTGAAGCATGGTAACAAGAACTTTGTTCACAGCTTCTACCTGGCCATTGGCCTGATGATAGTACGACGTTGAGCTGTCATGACACAGACCCAACTTAGAAGTCAACTCTGCCACCATATAGTGCCGAAAATGGGAACCATGATCAGTAAAGATGGCTTGAGGGACACCAAACCTAGTAATAATGTGATTTAACATGAATTGTGTAGCTGTCTTACCATTGGCAGCAAGTGTAGGCATTGCTTGGGCCCATTTAGTGAAGTAGTCCACGGCTACGATAATATAAGCATCCCCCCCGACCGAGTGAGGGTTACATGTCATAAAATAGATGCCCCACTTCACAAAGGGATCAACGGTAATGATAGGATGAAGAGCTATAGGTGGCACATGCATCTTGTGTTGATAAAACTAGCAATCATGACATTACGAACAACAACAATGCAGTATTTGAAGATAGAAGGCCAGAAATAACCAACATGAAGAATCTTTTGTACAGTAGTATAACCAAACATGTGACTGCCATAGGTGCCACTGTGACAATAATTGAGGGCTTTCTTAGCTTCCTCGAGAGTCAAACATCAACGGAGAATGGAATCCACTCTGACATGATAGAGTGCATCCCCGACTATACGATAAGGTTGCGATTGATGACAGATGCGTCGGCGGGCATCCTTCGTCAAATCAGACCTGAAAGTAGAAGTATGGAGATAAATGATGATATCACCATACCATGGATCAAGGGTGCTAATCAAGAAAAGCGTATCATCTGGAATGTGTTTCGTAGAATGAGACGGAGGAGAGTCAAAAGAAAGGGAACAGATCAAATCAGCAAAGACTAGTGATTTCTTCGACTTGGCAGTAGTAAATTCCAAATCGAGCTCTTGAAGATGACAATCCACTTCGATTATTTCCCCCCCAGCAATTGACGAGACAATATATAGGTCATGGGGTTGTAATCAGAAATCACAGTCACTGTACGCAAAAGAATATAATGACAAAAACATTGAACTTCTTGAACTGCAGCTAACACTAACTTCTCGATGTGTGCATAGCGCGTCTCAGGATCGAGAAGGTTACAAGACAAGTAATAGATAACCTGCTCATTACCATCATCATCATCTTGTACTAGAACCATGGCAATCGTACTAAAAGCGCCGACTAAATAAAGGGAAAAATCACAGTGATAGTTAGGAGGATAGAACAGAGGAGCATTGACAAGCAATGTCTTCAGGGTCTCAAAATACTTCTGAGCGATCTCATCCTAACAGAATGGAACACCCTACTTTAATAATCGCGTGTATCCTCTAGCCTTTAATAAAACGATGTGGAAAATTAGCCTTACCTTGCAAACTCTACAACTGATGTAATAAGGAGGGAGAGGGGAGATTGATAATAGCCTCAACCTTGAGTGGGTCGAGGTGAATTCCGTCTTTGGATACGATAAACCCTAAGAGTCTACTGGAATCAACGTAGAAGACGCACTTGTGTGGATTAAGCTGAATATTGTAATGTCGAAAATGAAGGAAAATCTAACGAAGATGGTCAGGATGGTCCAGACGTTTAGCTGAATGAGCGGAGAGATCATCCAGATAAGGTTGAACTATGTGATGAATATCGTGAAAATCATACGACATCACTCGCTGAAATGTAGCCCCGAAATTATTTAAGCCAAAAGGGAGCTTCTTATATGCGAAATTACCCCAAGGACAGATAAAGGCAGCCTTATGTTAATCAGACGGGAGGATGTTAATCTGATTGTAACCAGAAAAACCGTCCATGAGGAAAAAAATCTTAATCCCAGCACAGTCATCAATGATTTGATTGATAAAAGGAGTAGGATAATTATCCTTAGGACAAGCATGATTAATATCACGAAAATCAACACAGACGCGAATATTTCCCTATTTCTTATCTCCATGAACAATATTAGAGACCCATTCTGTCAAAGGAATTGGATAAATAAAACCAGCTCTGAGAAGTTTTTCAACTTCGCCTTTGATGGTAGCATCTTTTCTAGGGTGCACCGGATGAAGTCGTTGGTGCACAGGTTTCAAACCGGGATAAGTATGAATTTCATGCACCACTATACTAGGATCAAAGTTGGGCATTTCTTCGTAGGACCATGCGAAGACATCACAAAATTCACAGAAAAGGCTAGTATAAACTTGTACTTCATCTGAAGAACAAGTAACCCCAATATGGATGTTCTCGATGATTCCCAGTTTAACATGAATTTCAATAGGCATCGTCTATGTAACGTTACTCAAGTTACCTTCTGTAAAGACGTCATGTGTTAGGACAGGCATTTGAAGCGGAGGAGAAGGAACCTGAGATGCAAAACGCTTGAGACAAGTAGACATGGCCCCGAGGCCAGGCATGAACGAGGAACGATGATGACCATCGTCCCATGATAGATCCTCAAGAGACATGGTTTCCACCGTGGCTTCATTGGAGGGAAACACTTCTCTTAAAGGATTAGGTGAATCTAAATTACCAAGCTAGGGGGATTGAGAATAAATGTCAAGAGACATGCTCAAAGGAGCATGATCAGAGGATGCAGTTTCCGAAGCTAAGATGAGTTCACAATAATCAATCTCAATCGGACTCAAAGGCATCAAATCTCTGAAGGAATCAATCTGTTCAGGTGAAGGAATAATCCTTGGGTCATAAAACCCAGAGATCATATGGATCTGAATAGTGTTCGCTGGAGGAAGAGGAAAAATACCCATGAGGGCAGGATCTTTAAAATACTGGACCCTACGCTCTTGTAGGGAGTAGGAATTTGATCCACATACGGAACATTGTTCTCAGAAGAAGAGGTGAAGAAGGACAACTGATCGACAGTAACAATATTTCCTTCATGTGCAAATTTTAGAACATGAAAAAGAGTGGATGGAACACACAACATGGTGTGAGTCCAACTGCGACTGAGGAGAAGATTATAATTGAGTTTAGCATCAAAGACCTCTACCTCGACATTGACTATCTTCCCTTTTAAAGTAATTGGTAAAATAGCAAGAACACCTAAAGGTTTTTATTCTCTTCCATCAAATGATTCAAGGGCATTTGGAGATGAATTCAGAGCTGGAGAACCAATAGCTTTCCAACACGAAGATGACATGACACAGGTTGATGCACCTTCGTCCAAAACTGCTTGATGGATATTGAGACCATTAATGACAACTTAAATAGTGAGCCCGATCTGATGCAGAAGTCGTGGAACTAAATTCTCTAAATCGAAAGCAAGAAGGCTAGTATCGGCAGGATCAATCCCACCAATCACAGACAACAAAGCTCTTTGCTAAGACAGATAACTCTGAAGTACTTCTAATGTGAACATCACAGAGGGTGCTTGAGCCAAACCTTCAACAATATTGTAATGGTGAGTAGCACGGGCGTTAGGATTATAAGAAGACTTGCGGAGTACATCTTTGGATGGTGGCCGCACAATAGATTCAACATTGGGCCTTTCAATTTCAAGAAGGCCAGTAACAAGAAGAGGAGGAGGACCATCAATGATCTCCTTTCTTGTTGCCTAACACGAGCTATTATAATATTTCGACCGAGTAGCAATAGAAATGGCTGTGGAACCATTCATCATGAACACCTAAGACCCAAATGGGGCAGAGGACTGGGGTTGCTCTACCATCTGAGTTTTCTGAGATGGGAAAGGTTCTTTAAGAATGGCTAGAGTTCCTTGGGTGCCTTTGAGTAATCGGCTCACTTCGGATCGTCGAGGACAGTCCTTGGCGAAGTGCTCCTCATCACAAATCAAACAAGGTTACTTCGGCTTACGTTGAGAACCATCGCCAGCACGAGGTTTCTGAGAATCTTGTTTTGGGGTATCAGCTTCGGCCTTACATTTAACCTTATTTTTACCTTTAACAACATTATCCTACTATTGGCCTGAACAAAATTAACTTCTGTGGGTTTACCAGAATTCCAAGTGGACTGAGAAGCAACATTGTTGGAAGAAGCAGACTTCAGCTTCCCAGAGTTTGAAGAAGAAGACTTCTGAGAAGTCTGAGACATGGAACCAATATTACCATCAACGGATGGAGTTGCTGGTGGGTTAGAAGTTCCAGGTCGGGGAGCATCAGGCAAGATATCATATAATGCGCCAGATTGAGAGTATACAAGATCAAGGTACTGGGCGTAAGTAATGGCTTGTTCCTCGATTACACATGCCCCCATAGCTATGTCTTTGGCGATCTTATTGACAAAGGAGTTGGTGAACCAATGAGTCAGAAGCTAATCAGGAATTTCAAATTTTATCATGTGACTATGACATTGCCACTCATGAATATGATCTGAGATATGAGTAGCGCGGTCTTGCTTCAATGAAGTGAGGAGGTGCATGAGGAATGCAATGGCTAAATAATTGAAGTCTTGGAAGACGCCACGAGATAGCTCAATGTACCAGTTTGCAGCGGCACCAGTAAGAGTTCGTTGGAAAAGACGGAGCCGAATAGAATCATCAACCCAAGAGTTAGAGTAAAACCACAAATGGTAAGTCATAACATGCACTTGGGGGTCTTCTCCAGACTTTCCCTCAAATTTAGGACAATCACCAGGAATCTTGGTCGGAACCAGACGTCAATATGGGTTATGAAGAATGGGATCGTTCGTAAACTTTGACACATCAGGTAATTCCAACGTAGCAAGCAATGGTAATTGAGTATTGAAAGTCACCAGAGGTCTTTGATAAGGACCCATGCACACATTCCATCCAGTCCAAATGAGATTCTGTCCCCATACATTCTGTCCTGGGGGATTCGGATCATATGGCTAAGAAGCAGGATAATTCGGTTGATACTGGGGTTGAGGACCAGGATACTGAGTCGAAGTAGACCATTGAGGTCCCTGTGGAGCAGAATACGTAGTCTGTTGTGGAATGTAAGAATGGCTTTGAGGTTGATGATATACAGGTGGATTTTGAGGGTAAGAAACATGGGGCACACTATATACCGGTTGACATGAACCCTGAGAGGGTAATAAGTGCCTTGCGGTTGAACAGGTGGTCTTGGCTGAGCAGGTTGAGCAGGATGCTAAGCGATAAAACTTGGTTGACTATAGACAAGTAGAACTGGCTGTTGAAACGATGGAATTGGCTAAGGAGCAGGTTGAATCGGTTGCCGATCTGGCTTAACCGAGTACTGAGGGCCGCCAAGTTGGCCTTGTGGGAAAGGTTGGCCCGATGGTTGTAATGGAATAGGTTGTCCTTGATAACCAGGTTGACCCAGAGAAGGAAAATAGGGTTGTCCTGGTTGCACCAAATTTTGGCCATATTGAGCATGTGACTACAGTTGTGGTGCAACAGGTTTTCCTTGTGGTGGGTAGATTTTCCCCCCAGGAGCATGAGATAGTCCTGGTTGATTTTGGGGTTGACCAAACAGACCGGAGGGTTGTCCTTGTGGGATTGAAGGTTGTCCCTGTGGACCAGAAGCAGGGCCCTGGTGAGCTAAAGGTTGTCCTTGAGAGGGTTGTCCTTGTAAGCCAAAGGATTTCACAGGAAAGGTAGGTCCCAAATGAGTAACAGTCTGATAAGGATCATAGAAAACTTGATGAGGATCAATAGGAAGCAAATAGACTGGATTACCATACACATCATAATGGTGCAGATATACATATACGGGATTAACAACATCATCATAGTGATGGAATCGAGGATTTCCAGGAGCTTGGAGCGGCTAAGAACCCTGAGAGATCTGTTGTTGAACAGCTAATAGGTAATCTTCAAAAGTAAGGCTGCCAGGAATCACAGGAGTAGTAGAAACTGCACTGGAAGCAGGTGGGGCCTCCGCGACACTAGATTGTGATCTACTAGGACCGAGATTAACAGGCCACGTTGGATTGAGAAAAATAGACCTACGAGTGTGAAATGATCCTGACCTAATGGGTAACAACTGGTGTGGATGAAGCCACACAGACAGTCAGTTGGACTGGAACAGATGTAACAGTAACCGACGAACCAGGTGTCGATGGTGATAGTCCTAACGAAGGGAGGACCGAACTCGGAGGATGAGTTAATGTACCAGAGTGCATTATAGAGGCAACACCAGACACAATCTGACTCAAAGACCTATATCCAAGCAGAAGTGACAATGATGGTGGAGAAGACTGAGTAGAAACATGAGGGACATCTTCCAGGAAAAGCTGATATTCTCCTGTAGAAACAGGCATTCCTTCACTACCAACAGGACTATATGAATCCATGTCTAACTCTGACGTGAGATCTTCGAAAAGACTACGGGGACTAGGAGGCACAGTAGCAGCAAAAAATGCCGAACCCGACATAAGGGGAGGAAAATCTCCTTCTTCCCCAAAACTAGACCAAGCACCAGAAGGAGGCTAATTGAATTCAATTGGCTCTTTAGGATGAGATCGAGTAGAAAGAGGTAGGATAGATGGGAGAATAGGTTGTGAGAACTCGGCAAACCTAGTGGACTGAGGGGTTTCAAAAGAAACGTCTGAGAAAGAACTACCACTATGAGGCAGTGAGGACAACGAACTTGGTAGTTCTGCCACTGTCACTGTATATCAAAATAGAAAGGAAAAAGAAAACCAATTGAAGGCCCCAAGATCAAAACTAAGGAAAAACAATAGGCCAAGTAATAAAAACTTTTAATGGCCATGTGATCGTAGGTGATTAATTTTATGACACTGAAACTAGATTTCGCTATTTCATTTTTTAAGAGTCGAGAAATAGGCAAAAGATGACTCTAATCACTTTCAATTTTAAATGAGCGTGAAAGGACAAGTGCTCGACGATCTCTTCTCTTTTTAAAGAGTCATGAAAAGATCAAAATGACTACTCTGGTACTCTAAGCAAGAGGGTATACTAGGTTTCTGTGAACTACCATATACACCTTGGTGATCAAATGAAAAATAAATGACCAAGGACTTGATGTACATGCAGGTAGTCTCCTCGAATGTTGTGTTCTATTTATCACGGTTACAAGGTGATAGACTCGGCTTCCTATGGATAAAAGTATTGCAACCTAGAGGGGTATCCCTTTATATACTCGACGGTACGGGGAGCATAAGTCCATACTAGCACTGTCTAAAGCCATATGGCGAATGAAAACTACTAGGTTTAAAGACACCGGGACACGTCTCTAGCCTATAGCACTAAAAAAAATGTTTCTATAGGTTTCAATGCTTCCTTAGCTTAATTAAATGAATTTTAAAGTTGATCTTGGATTATGTTTTAGTTTTAAGGCCCTATCGAATTTGGATCTCAAATTTCCTAAATGCAAGCTATATGCGAATGAACATCATTTCCGATTCAATGAATGCTATTTACGAGAAGGATAGAAATATTTCAAAAGCAAACAATGATAATACAAGAAGAAATACACTAATGCATCTAACACAATCAAATGAAAATGAAACTCTTTCCTAGATAATTAGATGCTAGTTATGGAAAAGAGTATTTCACTTTCAATGCAAAGAAAGAATGCAAAAAGATGTTTTTTTTTTTCAAATGAAAGAAGCACATGATGCACTAATTACATGAAGAAAAAAAACAAACACTAGCTTGAGTATTGTGTAATGATCGAAATTGAATGACTCAATGCAACGCAAAAAAACCACAAGAAAGCACTCAAACTAATGCTGCAATTTTTCAAATCAAAATAAAGTTTTCGAAACGACCCAAAACAAGCAATGTAATCTATGCTTGGAGAAATAAGGAAAATAATCAATCGAGAAACGAAATGACTTTGTAACCAAAGCAATCGCTCAAAAAAGATCAAGAAAAATAAGTGCAATCAATCCAAGAGTGAGACTGACAACAATCAAACCGACTTGATTTTCAAATAGAAGGCTCAGTGCACTATGACACCTAGAAACCCTAAGGCCTCAATTTACACTGACAAGAATATGGACCAACGAATGAGAAAAGCAAGTCAACAGTAGTCAAAACAGTCCCAAAAGCATAATTACACATAAAAAACAACCCAGAAGCAAGCAAAATTGACCAAAATACTCATTAAGGAGGTCAAACCAAAATCCTACAGGAGTCGACGTGACTATAAGGCTGTAATCTACGCCATATAGGGGTTGGCACAACTGCAAAAAGAGAAAATTGAGCCAATCGGCTCAACTGTTCAGAGGAAAAATGCACCAAGCCAGATAACTATGGGAAAAAGAGGAAAAACCAAAACCTAATGAGTAGAGGTCAATCTTGACACTCTGGAGTTGAAAAGAGGATGTAAACTAAGCAAGAAAATCAAGAAAATACATATAACCAAATCAATTATTGAAACTGACCCAACAAGATGAAACAACAAACTCACACCGATCCCCAGTGGAGTCGCCAATTTTTTAAGCAATTAAATCCTCTCTGCGGATAAAGACGATCCCTCTAGCCCTAGAGTGGGTCTAGAAACAAAGAGACATGCTAGAGTGTTGCTTCCTAATTATTGAATGAACAAAGGACATGGTAGATCGACCTACCTGGAATCCAACGCTGTTGTGGCCTCTCGCTCCTGCCTCGGCAAGTCACAATCCTTCTACAGTTACGCTCAAATACCCGCACATAAGACAACAAACAAGAACACCATACGACATAATGGTTTCACTCATAACTACTAGCCATTCAAAGAGGGCTAAGCATGTTGCATTAAACATATAACATAATACAAAATGGGAACCAAACAATAGTCATGTATATATTGTGATAGAAGGAAGAGTTACAACCAATTCTTTGACGTCGCAGTCTCCTCCAACGGGTTCAGCCGAAGCGCGTCTCAGTTTCTCGTCACGGAATTTAGATGGGATGAAGGCATGGACTGAAGCTCTCTCAGAAGTCATGGACTCAAGCTTCCTCAACGTAATTCCTTCTTATTCTATCTTCTCCAGTTTTTCAGCTATAATATGTTCAATTCTCCAAGTTTATCTAGCTTAGGCTAAGAGATATAGCTTCTTTTTATAGAGGAAAAGGAGGAGGTTAGGATCCCTACAAAGGTGCGAGGGAGACCTATCCTTTAGGAGGTTCTCATGGGAGGTGGAAACCATTAACTAAAGGAGGGAGTCTGTGGTTATTCAGTCCAACCACTCCCAATGACTCATCCTCGAAGTTGTTGAAGTGGAACCTTCGCCTCTATTTTTAAAAAACATTCCATAAATAGCTCGGTGCGGGTAGAAAAATAGGACATAGCACCAGCTAGCATGGGTCCCAGTGTTAATCATCCTCTTTGGCGCGAGGGTATAACTAACTACCCGCGCCAAGGAAAAAACAAGGGTTTTTGAGTCTCTTCTCAGGGAATTGTCAATAGAAGGAATATTTCTCTCATGTAAAGGGATACAATTATGGTTTTTGCGAGGCATGACACTGCTTATTGATCACGGAAATGACCCTCCAATGGGCGCAATGGGGATTCCAGGGACAATGACAAAATGTTGTGTAACAAATGGTGATGTGTTTCTAATATTATATTTGTTTCCTTATGTTTTACATATTGTCGATATTTTCTCTTACAGTAGAACATAAAGTTTAGGTTAAGACATGTTGTTTAGAGGCACCTTAACTCTGTCTGCTTTCTGTTAGTTCCCAAATCCACCTCAGGCTGAAATAAGGCAGAAGAAGGACAACACCAACCACGCTCAGCCTCGTAGCTAGCCCTACGAGGACAGGAGAGGGCTCTCTCCGGGTCAATCTCAATGAAAATATTCAAAAGGGATTGAGATGAATAAAAAAAAAACTGATCTTAGGCTAGATAAACAAATAGGAGGGTTTGATTTTGATTTTTAGGGGTTTTTGTTGGAAAAAGGGAAAAACAATTTTGGGCTTGGGGATGAGGCCAAATTCTTGCAGAGTTCAAGTTGGGGTGAGGTAGGCAGCGGCTTTGATGTCTGAGATCAAATGAATGGATTGAAAATACTGCTGAGGAGCTGAAGAGGGCAAGAGAGTGCAAGGATCCTCTTCAAACTGACGAAAAACATGTAAAACTAAACAAAAGTCTAAGGCAGAGCACCAACAAATCAATGAATTCTACCTCAAATACTCATTTGTTTAATTCAGAAGCATAGAGAAGGGAAATGGAATACATATAACATTAATGAAACTTACAATAACATGAGAAGAACATCATCAAAACTCAGAAGCCACAAGGATCCCAACAAGTGCTGCAAAACTTTGGTCTTTCCTTTGCCAAAATCTGAAATGAAAGTACAATGAGGTGCCAAAATTTTCCCAAGTATCCAACTTTGTATTTTTGTTTCCTCACTGACTTTTTGAGCTTTGAATGATGAAATTGGTTGATTTTTTGCAGGGATGTTGGCGTTTGAACCTTGGCAAAGGAAAACCAGAGTTTGCATGGTGAAGTACATCATGGTGATAAGATACATTTTATTACAAAAACAAATTTTGACAATTTCTTATTCAAAACAGAGTTTTGAACAAGAAATGTCCTTGAGCATGTTTGATGATAAAAATTTTGAACTAAAAACTTATCGAAAACCTCCTCATGGCCTGCGGGCATTATTCAACATTTCGAAAGACCAAACCCTAGACCTAGAAACTAAAATGACTCTTTTTGACCAAAATAACCATTTATTACTGTAAATGACATGAACTGAGCTTTGATGAACTTTGAGAAATTTTGACCAACCCAGCAGGTACAATCATGAGGGAAAATGAAAGAACAAAACCCTTCCGTCAGACAATGGCATGCCCCTAACGAAATGTAGATGAATGAGTGGAATGAGACACCTAGACAATGAAATGCAATAAGAGAAATGATCTCTGATGGAGGGATGTAAAGACCGACTCTAACACTTTCTATTGTTTAAATGTTTTCCTCCACTATGTTTGCTTGGAGAAATTAGGAGTTCCCTGTTTTCCCATTTCCATATAGTTTTTTTCCTTGAGATTAAATCAATAGAGTATGGCCAAAGAAGTTAATGGTTTTCCCTGTCCTTTGGTTTTGCTTGAAATATTGTTCTCAAGGCTTTCTTTGAAGTGTAATAATTAGGGTTTAGGCTAAAGAAGTTTATGTTTTTCCCTGTCCTTTAGTCTATCTTGAAATGGTTACTTTGAAGGTCTTTATAGTTTGATTAAGGAATTTAGGAGTTCCCTGCTCTTTGATCATTACTTATGTATTATCTTGCATGTTTTCCTTCTCTGAAGGTAGATAGCTAGAGAGGTTAGGAGTTCCCTGCTCTCTAGGATTTGTTGGATAGTTTTTTTTAAGTTTACTTGATAGAGCTAGGTCAAAGAAGTTTATGGTGAGCCCTATCCTTTGGTTCTTTCTTAATGCATAGCACTCTTACAAACTCTTCTTGTTATAGTTCATGTTAAAGGATTCTTAACTACCCTTTAAACCTACTAACTTCACCATTTAATGTACATTTCACTCACATAAGCTATTAAGATCCATTTGGCTTTGTTAAAATTTCCCTATGAAACACCCTTGACCCATTGTAGTACTTTTCAAGACCTTTTGCAGAGTCCATAGCCCAATGGTCTGAATCTCTCTCACTCTATCTATTCTACTTGACAAGCAACCCAACCAAACAAAACAAACAAACAAACCCTATCATTATAATTAGCCTAAAATCAAAACCCTAAAATCAATCAAGATTACTTCTTTTACACAGATATAGAGAGAGCCCTCTCTGAGTCCATGAAGGCTACGTCCTAGGGCTCCAAAGTTGGTTTGATGTTACCCTTGTTCAATTTGGTCTTGCCAATCTGAAAAATTACAGGGACCTAAAAAAACAAAGACATGTGCACATGCGTACTCATTATATTAAATTTTGAGAAAAATAATATTTACCCGCATTGTTGTTTTCTATTAATCATGGAACAAACATCAGTATGATAAAAAGTCTTAATGACAACTTTATCTTCAATACAAATATTTCGTGACATGTTCCAACTGCAAAATAGTAGCGGGTTGTGTTTTTTAGGGAGACAAGTCAACAAGCATTTGAAATGGCTACTATAATGAATAAAAATACCATTTAACATAATAATTCATTTGAAATTTAAAAAAAAACAAGTCAAGGAACCTAAACTACCACTCTCTACCTCTGCACGCATTTTGATGACTAATTAGCTATCATTTACAATGTATCCAAACTACGAATAAATATTAGTCCTTTCAGTATTCAATTCACCTACTACAAACCTATGCAAATAATTCCGTCTACATGATGAAATATTATTCTTCAAATTAAAACGAAGATAACCTTCCTTTGCACAATGAAGCCTTTCATTGTAAGCTCTGCATAATATTATCAACCCTACACAATGAACTTCTTCAAAATGAAATAGAGACATGCTTCTCTCACACAATGAAAGCTTTTATATATTCAATATTTGATAATTATTATTTTTAAGTAATGATAAGATTGCATATCAAAGTTTTTGTTACACTACGAATTAAAGTTTATGTTCCTTGCTCCGCGCATCTGTTCTCCCGCACAACACTAACTAGTCACACAAATTAAAAAAGCGCTTATCACAAATGCACATAGTATTTAGAAATATTCTTCAAAGAGAAAATGTTACACATTCCACTACTTGACGAACATAATGAGGACTAAATAAGTTATTTGTATCACTGCAAATAACATTTTACCTTTACTATGCAAATTATTTCAAATGGTTGCAATCTTGTTTCCCAAGAAATCACTACCTGTTACTATTTAGCATCTGAAACATATTACAGAGATAAATTTTCCATCCATATTTTTTATAATTTTGATATATGTCCTATGGTTAATAGGAAACAACGCTATGGGTAAATATGAGTCCACTCAGCATTCAATTCACTGACCACGAACATGCATATGTCTACATTCAATGTACCTAATTCTATATATTGTGCCTCTAGTTGTCATGGACATACCCTATCATCTGCACATCCTTCATTCCACACAAATTCATAGCTCTATGAAATTTCTCTCCCACATAGCTAAATTTGTATTATTTTTAAATGGAAATTTTTTCTCTTGAGCCTATGAACCCTGCAATAATTAGTATTTTTGCATATACCCTATGAACCTCACATCATTTATTCCACATAGCAAATACTTCTTCTTGAGCCTTGCATAGCATAATAGCTAAGATACAACACAAATAGAGCGAATTGTTTGAAAGAGATGTACCTACATATGAAGAAATAGATAGTGAAAAATATTATCAAGAATAAGATATCGAATTAGATTTACAATTTTTTGCAAAAGACAAGAAATGAAAATAAAATTTTGAGAGGCTGTACCAACTTCTAAAACAACCACGAGTACTAGAAGAAAAAAATATCAAATCACATTTACAATTTTTGCAATTTGGTAAGTTATATGCACTGCTCTCCCCCATAGTTAAATTTGAAAAAGTTTATTTCTAAAAAAAGATTAAAAATAAACACACTAGAAATACGTGTCAGAAAACTAACCAAAGAAACACCCCCACACCAAGCCCAAAAATCACCTGTATCCCCGTACAACTATTAACAAATGTTTGTGTGGAGATTTTTCACTATGTAGAGAGAAAAAAATCTCCATCGCTCAGCCGTCGAATGTCTTTCACATTCATAATTTCTTGAAAAATACATCCTTTATTTCCAATTGGGTCTGAACAACATCTCTAAATACTAAATTTGTTTATGTTCAAAATTTTTTGTTATTCATACAGTGTTTAGAGATACCATTCAAACCCAATTGAAAGCTTAATATGTGATCTTATGCAACGACAACTTTGGAGATAAAAGTTTATGTAAGAAAACAAAATAATACTCTCAGTTTCTAAACACACAATGCTCCTAATTTTTATATACATCATACAATAAGCAAATTACTACCCATTTTCTCTTTGTACTTTATAATACTTGCTTAATCAGCGAGGAAACTCTATAATTTTCGTTTCTCTATATAATCACCACCTGCAACTATTTTTCGTGCGAAACATGCTACATAGGACACATCATATACAAATATTTGACCTAAGTCACAAAAATGTACGAAATGAAATAAATATGATTTTTATCACCTCGATCCTCTGATAATGATTAAAATTTAACCAATGTTTGTCCTCATTGACCAATTTCGTTCTAGTTTTCTGCTAATAGATTCATAATATAATCCTTGTTGTGCCACAACACATTGATAAAATATCATAGAATCATTTACAATAACCCATTCTTAAAGTTAGCTAGTATACATTGAATACACATGTTATAATGGCCCGCACATATGTCATCCTCCATGCAGTAAATATTTGTGCAAACAAACAAAATAATGTTAATTACAAATCCATTCAGTGCCTCCCCCCTCCACCCACCGCGCCCCTGACCCCCCTCACATGCAAAGGACCTGCAACTGTGGGCAATAACATCTTATTTAAATTACTTAGCATACGTGATTAATAGAAAACAAATTTGCAGGTAAATATTAGTCTTTTCAACATTTACTTCACCAAATTCATACAGAATTTTTGCCCTCACATAACCCGTAATATTAACTATAATTTTGTTTAGCGCTTGCTCAACCGTCGACTACACACCTACACAAATAGATTCATCTACATGATGAAAGATTATTCTTCAAATTAAAAGATAGATAACCTTCCTCTGCACACTCAAACCTTTCATTTTAAGCTCTGCATAATATTATAAGCCCTGCATAATGAACTTCTTCAAACTGAAACAAAGACAATCTTCCCTCACACAATGAAATATTTTATTAGTAAATATTCAATAATTAGTATTTTAAAGTAATTATAAGATTGCAAATCAAAGTTTATGTTACACTGTGAATTAAAGTTTCTCTTCCTTGCTTTGCACATTTGTTCTCCCACACAACACTAACTATTCACACGTATTAAAAAAACACTAATCACAAATGCACATAGTATTTGGAAATATTATGCAAAGAGAAAATTTTACACATTTTGTTGCTCGATGAACATAATTAGGACCAAATGAGTTATTTTTATCACTGAAAATAACATTCTCCCCTTAGGATACTAGTTATTTCAAATCTTTGTAGTCTCATTTACTATGAAATCACTACCTGTTACTATTTAGCATATGAAACATGTTACAGAGATAAATTTGTCATCTCGATTTTTTATCATTTTGATATTTTTCCTCTGATTAATGAAAAAAAAATTATGGGTAAATATCAGTCCTCTCAGCATTCAATTCACTGTCCATGCATACATGCATCTCTATATTCAATGTACCGACTTCTAGACATTGTGCCTTCCACACATCCTTCATTTCGCACATATTCATAGATCTATGCAACTATTCTCTCACATAACTAAATTTGTAACTATTTTAAATGGAAAAATATTCTCTTGGATATACCTGTGAATCGCAAATCGTTTATTCCGCACAACAAAGAATTTTTCCTGAGCCCTGCAAAGCATAACAATTGAGCTACAACATAAATAGAGATAATTGTTTGAAAGAGATGTAGCTACATATGAAGAAATATATAGCGAAGAATGTTACCAAGAATACAATATCGAATTAGATTTACATTTTTTGCAAAAGACCAAAAATGCAAAATCATTTTTTGAGAGATTGTACCAATTTGTAAAACATCTACAAGTACTAGAAGAAATAGATATCAAATCAAATTACATTTTTTGCATTTTGGTAAGTTATATGCACTGCTCTCTCGCATAGTTAAATATGCAAAAGTTTTAAATGGGAAAGAGCTCAAAACAAAACTATGAAAAATAAATGCACTAGCAATATGTGTCAATGCACTAACCAAAGAAACACCCCCCCCCCCCAAACCCTAAAATCACCTGTACCCTCGTAAAACTATTAACAAATTCTTTTCCGGAGAGATTTCACTATGTTGAGAGAAACAAATCTCCATCACTCAATCGTTGATTGTCTTTCACATTCATGATTTCTTGAAAAAAAATCCCTCGATTTCTAATTGAGCCTTACCAACATCTCAAAAATAATACATGTTTTTATGTTCAACTTTTCATATTTTTCATACAATTTTGAGAGATGCCATTTAGACCCAATTCAAAGTCGAAGATGTGATCTTATGCAGCACAAACTTTGGAGATAAAATTTTATGTAAGAAAAAATAACAATACTCCCAGTTTCTAAACACACAATGCTCCTATTTTCTAAATGAACCCTGCAATAAGAACATTGCTACCCATTTTCAATTTGTACTTTAAAATACTTGATTAATCATCAAGTAAACTCTATAATTCTCGTTTATCTATATAATTATCACCTGTAACTATTTTGTGTGTGAAGCATGTTACACAGAATACATCATATACACATATCTAACCTAAGCCACAGAAATGTACGAAATGAAATAAATATGACATTTTATCACCTTGATCCTTCAATAATAATTACAATTTGACCAACGTTTGCCCTCATTGACCAATTTCATACTAGTTTCGTGCTAATAGATTCATAATATAATTCTCATCCCACCACAGTGCCCCCCACCCATGCAAAGGATCTACAAGTGTGAGAAATAACATCTTATTAAAGTTAATTAGTATACATTATTTTCAAAATTTAATTCATCGAATGCACATGAAATTTTCGCACGCACATACCTTGTAATATTAATTGCAGTTTTGTTTAGAAATCACTCAGTCGTCGACTACACAAGTACACAAATAGATTCATCTGCATGATGAAATTTTCTTCTTTAAAATAAAACAAAGATATCCTTCCTCTGCACAATCAAGCCTTTCATTGTAAGCTTTGCATAATATTATAAGCCCTGCATAATGAACTTCTTCAAACTGAAACAAAGTCAAGCTTACCCCGCACAATGAAATTTTTTATTATTAAATATTAGATAATTAATATTTTAAAGTGATGATAAGATTGCAGATAAATTTTTTTGTTACACTACGAATTAAAGTTTCTCTTCCTTGCTCTGCACATCCGTCCTCCCACATAACACTAACTATTCACACATATTCAAAAAACGCTTATCACAAATGCACATAGTATTTAGAAATATTTTGCAAAGAGAAAACATTACCCATTCCGCTACTTGACGAATGTAATCAAGAAAAAATGACCTATTTGTATCATTATAAATAGCATTTTCCCCTTACCATACAAGTTATTTCAAATGCTTGCAACCTCATTTCCCTTGAAATCACTACCTGTTATTATTTAGCATCTTAAACATGTTACAGAGATAAATTTTCCATCCATATGTTTTATAGTTTCAATATTTTTCCTCTGATTAATAGAAAACAATGTCATGGATAAATAGATGTCCTCTCAACATTCAATTCATCGACCATTCACATGCACACGTCTACATTCAATGTATCGACTTCTAGACATTGTTCCACTCGTTCTCTCGAGCATACCTCTACGGAACTACTCTCCTACACAGCTGAATATGTAATACTTTTAAATGGAAAATTGTTCTCTCACATATACCTCATGAACCACACATTGTTTATTCCACATAGCGAAGACTTCTTCCTGAGCTCCGCATAGAATAGCAGCTACAACATAAAGAGAATGAATTGTTTGAAAGAGATGTACCTACACATGAAGAAATAGATAACAAAAAACATTACCAAGAATATGATATCAAATCATATTTACAATTTTTGAAAAATACTAGAAATACAAAATCAATTTTTGAGAGATTGTACCAACTTGTCAAACAACCACAAGTACTAGAAGAACCATATATCGAATCATATTTACATTTTTTTGCAATTTGGTAAGTTTTATGAACTTCTCTCTTACACAGTTAAATCTACAAAAGTTTAAACGAAAAAAGATCTTAAAACGGAACTATGAAAAATAAATGCATTAGCAATACGTGTCAGAGCACTAACCAAAGAAACACTCCCCTCCCCCCACCCCCTCACCACCCCAAAAATCACTTGTACCCTATACATCTATTAAAAAATTCTTGTGCAAAGAGCTTTCACTGTGTTGAGAGAGAAAAAAATAAACATCACTCAACCATCGACTGCCTTTCACATTCATAATTTCTTGCAAAATACATTCTCGATTTCCAATTGATCTTGAACAACATCTCCAAATACTACATTTTTTTATGTTCAACCTTTCATTCTCTTCATACAATTTTTATAGATACCGTTCAAACCCATTTGAAAACCAATGACGTGATCTCATGCAATGCCAAATTTGAAGATAAAATTTTGTATAAGAAAAAAAATAATACTCCCAATTTCTAAACATACAATGCTCCCAAATTCTAAACATGTCCCACAACAAGCAAATCACTACCCATTTTTTCTTTGTACTTGAAAATCCTTGCTTAATCAGCGAGGAAACTCTAGAATTATTGATTCTCTATATAATCACGACATGTCACTATTTTGTGTGTGAAACATGTTACCCAAGACACATCATATACACATATCTAACCTAAGCCACATAAATGTATGAAATGAAATAAATATGAATTTTTATTGCCCCAATCCTCCGATAATGATTACAATTTGACCAATTTTTTTCCTCATTCGTACTAGTTTTGTGCTAATAAATTCATAATATAGTTCCCATCTCGCCATAACACATTGGAAAAATGTCATAGAAGCATTGTCAAAAACCCATAATTAAATTTAACTAGTATACATTGAATAAACGTGTCACTGTGGCCCGCACATGCCCTGTCCTCCACATAGTACAGCTTTGCACTAACAAACAAACTAATATTAATTACAAATTTGTTCAACCCCCCCAACCCAACCCACCCCCCCCCCTCCCCCTCACCCCATGCAAAGGACCTACAACTGTGAGCAATGACCTCTTATTAAAGTTAGTATATATGATTAATTGAAAACAACTCTATGGGTAAATATTAGTCTTTTCAGCATTTAATTCTCTGAATGCACACAAAACCGTCACATGCACATACCCCATAATATTAATTGCAATTTTGTTCAGCGCTTGCACTCCGCCCCCCTCCCGCTCATGAAAAGGACCTGTAACTGCATCAATAATGGCATCATTCGGCATAGCATTGACATAATAATGCCATTGTCAAACCACTCGCCAACACAATGGGTACTCACAATTTTTTTTTTTTTTTAAATGAATTGTGAGGCACTCACAAATACCAAAAATTAAATGCCTTCCACAAAGGAAATTACGTCCATCAGAGCTCCCTCACCCAATAAAAAATTAGAAAATTATTTTTGAATTTATGCGAAAATAGAAATATTAAGCATTTTGCCAAAACTTTAGTTAAAATTGCAAAAAAACAACAAATAATGCAAAGCCAACGCACATTGAATGTGAAGCAAATGCTATAGTCCTTGGTTAGGCAAAGGCTAAAAAAGACATCATGGATAACCACACATTAGAGATGTGAAATAATTATGATGAAGTGTTGCACAATAATCTTGGTTGAAGAGGAAGCAAATATCAACACTCTATTATGCTTAGTATTGAGAGAATATAAAAATATTAAAAGATGTTATTCATAAAAGTAGATACTACTTTTAATTAAATTATATTGAAAAATAAATGATTATAAAAATTACTTAATTATAAAAAAAATATGTCCTCATAATGAACTACAATAAGTTGATATTAAAATCTATATGTGATTTTGTTTGAAAATTATTTGGTATATAAATCACAGAAATCTATGTTCTGAAAATATTTTCTTGGTTAATTTCCTTATTATTTTATTAGTATTAGTTTTATTAGGGTTTTATTTAGTTTGCAATTGTTGGTTTTTGGTTTTGATTTTAAATTTTAATTTTGTTGTGTTATTTTTAGTTTGGATTATTAATTATTTATTAAAATTAATAAACTAATTTTGTGATTTTTTGTTATGTTTATTGGTTGTTTTCCATTATTTTTATTATTATTATTATTAATTTGATTTAATTATTTTAAATTCTTTATTTCTAATTATATTATCAATATTTAATAATATTTTATTTTCTTAATATTGGCTTTCATTAATTATTGATTATATTTTTTTTCATTGATCATTAGATTTCTACATAATAATAATATATATATATATAAAAGCCGTGATAATAAACTACACTAAATAATTCTAAACGCTTAACCATTTAAATAATAATATAATTTTCAAAAAAAATGGTAAACGAGTATAAATCATAAAAGTTTATACTCTCAAATATTTATCATTATTAATATTATAATAAATATTAAAATTTAATTTATAATAAAAATAATATTATGCCTCGTGATGTTTCATACCTACTCCTCCACCTTTTCGGTTCCTTTCATTCACGGTAAAGTAGAAAAGCATGGGGAATCGTATGATAATGTTACTTTGTATCGAAGTTTTAAATAATAACATTATATTCGTTTCCCGGTGCTTTCTAACGTTACCCTACACGAAAGTAACCAACGAAGTAAAAGACTAGTATAATATTATTTTTTATTATAAAATTATCTTTTTAAATCAATATAGGTATATATAAGTTGGATGTGGATTTGAATGCTTGAGAAAATAATTTTTAATATTTAATATAATGAATTTAATAATGAATATGTATCTTTCAATAGATTTAAGTTTTTAGTGTTTGAGTTATTTTAAAGTTATAGACTAGTTAGTCAAAATTCATAACTCTTTTATATAAGCAAAAAAATCAAGGTCATAGACCAAACATTACCTCATATGGTCTTAATATGGTCTTAATAGCATGCTTTTTCCAATACTTGCAGACAAATATCATTTTAGGAAATGATAGATTTTTGTTTTCAAACAATATGAATCTTAAATTATATCAGTCAAAGCAATATCAATTGAATTTATATATGTAGTTATAAAAATTATTATTATTATTTCAATTTAGATTTAATTTTTACAAATAACATTTTTAAATTACATAAGAAAATTTAATTTAAAAAATAAAATAAATAAATAAATAAAAATACGAAAGGTGAAAAACACTTTTAATGTTTTAATTCACACTCCATTTATTACTTTAAAAAAATAAATAATGTTTTATTGAATTTTTTTTTTAAATAAATTTATAAATTCCAAAACTTTATATATGCACGCTGACTCTTTATAAACATTATATATATATATATATATATATATATATATATATATATATATATATATATATTAACAAGTATATATACATCAATCATAAAGTAAATTCTAGCCAAACTCTGCCTTTAATCAATTTGTGTAACTTTGAAATTATCACATAAATTTAATATATGCTAGCATAATTATTTACAAATTGCTGAAATGATGATTATCTTTTATATAGGTTATAATATGATGATGATTAACATTCATTAATACTAATGTGTTCTATAATGTGTTCTATCATACCTTAAGAAAAGAAAAAAAATCTATTTTTGATTTTTCAAAATCTAGTTTTTATGATAAAAAAGAAAGGAAAGAAGCTCTCCAAAATTGATATAGTTGGGCTGACTTAATAAGTCAAGAAGATTGGAAGTGTGGTAGAGGTTAGGGAATTGAGAGCGGATGTGATTAATATTCAAAATCTAATAGGAATTTTTTCTCATCTTCTACCCTCTTTGTATTGCAAATCTAACATATTTTATCTCAAGGAGTCTTGGGAGGAGACCACCGCTCCATTTCACTACAAAGCCCATGAGAATATGCTCATTTTTTTCTTAGTGTTGGTCAAAATATAGAAACAATTATTTTTTTCAAGGGTGAAGTTGATCACATCCTTATAGTATTTTAACTTCTTTTTATCCTCGAGCTAATCATAAAGCATAAAAAAACAACAATTAAAAAAAGATAAAATTATTATTTAATAAATACTTAATTTTTTTAAAATAAGGAACAACCAACTTAAAATCTAATTGATTTTTTTTTAAATAGAGAATAACAAACTTAAATTCTAATTAGAGAGAACTAACTTTAAATTGATCACATACTACTGGTAAATGGTTATAATTTTTTTAAAATAAATGTTTTAAATGGGGAACAACAACGTTAAAAATATAATTGGAGAGCACTAACTTTAAAATGGTTATAAATAATATTGAGTACATGTTTTAAATGATCATGGAAATAAGAATTTAAATTAATTTGTTTATAATATTAATTTATTTATTAGTTTATTTTTTTTATGTTTGTTTTTAAATGAAGAGGTTGATTAATGTTTATTAAGATTAATATGGTTTATTAGACATTAATAAAGTAAGAAGATTAATTGTGTCTTTTTAATATGTTATTTATACGATAAAAAATAAGGGAAATAATTGTTCCTATATCATTATAGTTTTGTTGACTTAACAAGTCAAGAAGGTTGGTAGTGGTGAAAATACTTTGGAAATGAGAATGGATGTAACTAAAATGAACAATCCATGAGAAAGTGTTTTTCATCTTTAACCCTCATAGTATCACAAAAGGTGGCATATTCTTTCATCTCAACTTGGTTTTTTAGGAATAGAACAATGTTTGGTTTCACTTCAAAGCTTATGAGAATTAGTTCTTATCTTTGCAATGCTTATTTTCTTCTTAGCATTGGTCAAGACAAAAAGATAATTCTGGTTAACAAGAGTGGGGTTGATCACCTCCTTATAATACCTTAGCTTCAATTTTCCCTCTAGCTCCTTATCATCCCACATTGTATCCTTAAATTTGGAAGTAAGAATATTTTTAATATTATCCTTATTCTCCAAGATGATCTGCTCCTTTCCCCCTCCAATGGTCGAGCTAAGAGTTGGCATCCTTATGCTAGCCTCACTTGAATCATAAGTGGGGGTTTTAGCTAGAGTTAGAAGCAATTTCAGGGACCCTCTTGGCTTCCATGTTGTAAATCTTCTTCTTATACACCAGATACCTAAACATAACCATGCCTTCAATGGGGGAAAGGCTAGCTTAAATCAAGAGGATATGATAAGTAGTATTTTCTTTCATATTGAATTTGTAGGCTATAAATTATTTTTGGATCAACTAGATCTTCCTCCATTATTCTCTAGATATACTACAACCCCAAAATTCGCATCCATATAAAATAACACGGGTAATGAGAGTCTCAAAGAGGAGCTTTTTTTTACTCCAAATTCAAAGATCAATTGACTTACAATTTTTTTCATGCTCATAATAAGCCTTCCAACCTTCAATAATATTTTTTGCAAAGTTATAATCCCAGTTGAGCTGATGATGAAAGTCAATACCTAAATATTTGTATGAAGAAACCTACTCCAAGTAACTTTTATCATAGATGAAGGTATCATGGTTAACCCTTTTGGATTTAATTATCACGACTTTAGTCTTGTTAGTATTAATAGTCATACCAATCCTGGAGCAGTAACCATGGAGGATTCTAATTTTCTTGTCGATATCATCATGGCTTTTGACTAGAAGAACAATATTGTCAACATAAAAGAAAAGAGTAATGACCATACGAGAGAGCTTGGAGTGTCACATTTATCTACATCATTTACCATAGTAATAGCAAATTTTTTTTTTTAAATCTATTACGCTCAATTCACCACGGATTCCATATATTTAACCTAACACTACACTTATAGCTTTCATCCAACCATATATCATACAAGACTATGGTACAAACACAAATCGATATTCTATGAGCGGAAGGTATATCCAAAGCATGAAAAATCACAAGATAATGTATGCTTGGGTTTTAAATGGCGATTAAATATTACAATCAAACATCACTTATCACTGTATGATAGAATTAATGATAGAGCATTCGAGATCTTGGGTTATCCGCCGGATGAGATCTCCTCGACTCCTATCGTAGCTGCTCATTAATTGAATATTTCATATGGAAATTTATTTAACTGGCCGTATGGCTCCTTGCACTACTCGCCGGGGTACAAGTGTCATTCCCCAGAGTTTTCCTGCTGTACAAGGAATTAAAGCGGGAGCCAGCTATGCTATCAAGTCTCTACTCCCTCAGAGAAAGCGAGGGAAAGATCAACGAATGGCTTTGTTTCCATGTCCATTTCTCATTCTTCTATTACTCGTCCATGGCGCGTTTCTTAACTTGGCTCCCTCCGGATTTACCCGACTTTACCTGGCTTTAGGTAAGCAAGTCACGGCTTTGCTCCTGTTTAACTCCCAGTTAAATTTCTATATGTAGTCCTAAAGTTTTCGTTCGTCTTGATCATGTGTAGCCCTGAGAAAGGGTTTTATTAGATATATATATATATATATATATATATATATATATATATATATATATATATATATATATATATATATATATATATATATATATATATATATATTTTACAGGCATACTATGTCATCTAAGGTGCAGATCTACGCGCTTCTGCTCGGATGTTTAATCTTCAGTTCCACCCCACCAAGGGGTTCAATAAGTAAGGTTTCGCTTCTCAAGCACATACTCTTCATTATTTGAATTCATACCTCCAGGTCTCAGGCTTAGGTTAATCTAACCCCTTATTGCATTCCGGGGATTTGGACAAGTTAAACGAACATAATCCCTCCTACCAGGTGTGTTTTGGGTACTTCACTTTTCTCCGTTGACTAAACCCTTGCTTTCAATTTACATCTTGGCCACCGCTCGCTCCTGGTTTATCTAACAGTTTTTTTTGTTTTTTGTTTACAACTTGCTGGAATTATAGTTTTTATTTGTATCAGAATCTTATTTATGCTGTGTTAACAAGTAAGAGTAGCAGAAAGGCCGCCCTCGGCCTTCCCTCCTGGGGTTTGTACTTGGATTCGGTTGAAGTATATTTCTTTGCTTTAGAATACTTAATTAGTTCATGGCCATGCCCTATCAGGCCACAAAGTTCTTTGATATAGTTACATTTGATGAACATGTCCCATAAGTGTTTTCGTTTACTCGTTCACACTAGCAAATGTCTTATGATTCGCTGCAGAGATAATTTGCTCTTGTTTATCAGGCATTTTATGGTATCTCTTAAATCTTGAATTTTAGACAGAAAGCTCTGGGTTTTCTTGATTCTCATCCCTAATTCTATTGTATAAGATTAATTGATAAGTTTACCAGGTTATTCGGCACCGGCCGCCGTTTCTTGGCCGAGTATAGTTGTCTCAAAGTGAACAGAAGCAGGGTAGGGTTTCAACCCTTCCCAGCTTTACAAGTTCATTCCAGAATATTCGTCTCTGCTAGAAACAAAAAAATAAAGTGAAGAGAAAGACACCCCTTTCTTGGTATTATATTTATCAACGTTCATTGTTGTTTGTATGACAATTTCTCTGTCTCCTAACAGGGTTTCGGGTACCACCAAATATGCACTACTTCAGATTAAGAATCGATTCTACATTTAAGCTACTGGGTTTCTTGTTAGTTATCCCATTTCAATTAATTCATATTTCATCAATTTTTCTTTTATGTTAAACGAAGTATAGACATTCCTGTACATTTCTTTGGTTAACTATTCTGTAATAAATTACTGAACATAGAGAACGTTACATTTCATATAGATTTCGCTATTCCAGGATAACTGTTAATTCACTGAACAGATGCCAGTACAATATTCACACCTACAAAATTTACTTGCAAAGATTTCTATTAATCCAAGCTAAAGGAAACTTTAGAGTAAGCTATCTTTTTCTGAACATATACTAGCCATAAACAGATTTCCAGTAGCATAGAGTTTAGGTCTTTCTGAATTACTTATCTGGTAGGAAACAATAAATCTTAAACCATGGTCCTCCCAACCATCAAGGGAGGCAATGACGTCCTCCACTTGCCCCCTAGCTCTAGAATTTCAGTCGGTGCCACGGGAACAATGGATAATCTTTCTGTTGTGACCTCTGGATGGCCAATCCAGCCACAGACATACAATCTGGATATAAGGTTGCAGAAGTTGTTCTCAACTGGTCTTCCACCCAGCTCTAGAGAATACTTCACCTTACTCTTTTCCTAGAAAACTCACAGAACCCCTATCCCTCTCCTGGGATTTCCTTTTATCCCTGGAGGGTAGGTAACTGTCTTCCAACTGTTCCCAACCACCTCCTAATCTTAGAACTTTACCAACAGTTTAAGAGATTTTATTTTCATTTACTAACTCAGTAATTCAAAGTAAAATGGTGTTTTTTTTAGTTTCTTTTACCAAAATAAAGTAAACAAATAATAAAATAAACAAATTGTCTTTTCAGCTTATTCATGCTAATTAGCTCTTAATGAGAGGTATTCTATGAGAGGAAGCTTCCCCTCAACATGGTTGAGCTCTTCCTTATTGGGTCCCATCATGACGTCATGGAAAAGAGAGGCAACATCTTCCAAACAGGGATGCATACATGTACTCCCCCTGGGGGGTCGCTCTTAGTAGTAAGCACCCCCCCTCCTAACTCATCTATGCTAACAAGGCATGGAAGAAATGTCAAGGTATTTCTAAGGTTTGAATAGAAACCATAGTAGACTCAAGGATTTAGGGGATCGAGAGGAGCACCACATAATTTAAGTATCTGAAAAATAATCGCAAAAGCCAGAGGACCTCCACGAAGATACACATGTTGAATCAACGCAATGAAAGGGGGAAGATAAAAAGAAAACCCAAACAAGAAACAAAAAACATACAACAAAACAACAACGCAATGAAAGGGGGAAGATAAAAAGAAAACCCAAACAAGAAACAAACAACATACAACAAAACAACAACTTGCATCATGTCAACTTGTTAGGAAGAGAAGGTAGTGAGAGGAAGCAGGCCAAAAGAAGATGGAGGGGTTGCATTGTGAAGGAGCATAGGAGACCAAGAACGGGAGAAGGGAGGGTGGGCCAAGGAGGGAAGAGAAATTAGATGAGAGGTCGAGGGTATCTATCTAGAGGAAGCCGCTAGAAATAAGGGAGGAAGAAATAAAAAGAAAAAATCCCAAGCACTAGTGCCAACAATGAGGTGATCAACTTGTAGGAGAACAAATAACATGGGCTAATATCAATTCTTCGTAAAACCAATATTACCAATGTCAAGTGTTGCTGCAAATTTGAGAGAAACCAACTCTCCTGAATTATCGAATTTTGTGATTAGTAGGTAGCTTTTTGTCAGTCAAAACCTCGTCAAGGTCCAACAGTAGATAGTGTCATGTTGAGCCCGTCACCTTTCCTGTAGGTTTTTGACTTAGATGCCTTTGATTTCTCCTCGCCACCAGAAAAAAATTGAAATGTGGATGTGGGGTTTGAGCCACGGGAAAATTCCTTTGGCACATTAGAACCATACAAGTGAGTACTCAACTGACACAAAGACATGAAGGAAAACAACTAATCTCCAATTTACTTGCCTTCATGATGTGGCAAGCCAGAATGACGGCATGCCTTCCATAGTCCAATCCCATTAATTATTCATGGGAGCATGTTTCCACATCCCATAGTCTGTTGGCCAAAGTAAGATGGCAACAACTCATCCTCTTTTCTAACTCAATTATCACCCTATTCAGAAAATATGTTTTTATAAAAGTATATTAAAAAAATAAATTAAAAAATTATTCTCATAATTTTTAAACGTAAAGTAAAATTATTTTATTAATTTATATTAATTATAAAAACACTTAAAAATATACATATATTATAATTTTTAAATCTATGTCAGTGTAGGCCCTCCCATGTTCTCATTAAAGCTTACCATTATTGTATTTGAGATATAAATCCAATTATGGAATTAAGAGGTTATAACCCTGGTGCATATATTAAAAAATCAAGCTCATTCTCATGTTTTCCTTTAACCTTATCGATGAAAAAAACTTAACAATATAGGAAGTATGATGGGGAGTTGATTTTCGAGGATTTTCACATTTTATTTTAAATTTCATAATTTTTCATTAATTATAATTAATATTTTAATTAAACTCTATTCACATAAATATTTCTTACAACTTTATTCACATAGATATTTCTTACAACTTTAAAATATTATATAAAGTTAATATTTGGAAATTAAATTATCAAAAATTTATAAACAATATCATATACATATATTATATAAATTTACTTCATATTTTTTTTTAAAATTTAAATTTAATAATAAATAATTTTAATAATTAAACTCACTATATATATTTTTTAAATTTTAATTTACTAATAAATTATATATATATATATATATATATATATATATATATATATATATATATATATATATATCCAAATTCAAAAAAATACTAAGTTATTATTACATTAGTTTTTCATACATTACCATAATATATCTTAAAAAAAATTACTCTTGTGAAAACATCCTTGCTCAACTCTAACAATGTCATAGGTATATAAGGGTCAATAACATTCCTATTTGAGCCATTAATAGAAAGAAAAATGACACTTAAAGTTCTCTTTAGAGAGGGCATTCAATAACATTCCTATTTGAGCCATTAATAGAAAGAAAGATGACACTTAAAGTTCTCTTTAGAGAGGGCATTCAACAAGATACATCAGTAACTTTCTCTCTTTCCATCAATCAAATGAATATAAGAGGCTCTAATAACTGAACCAAGTATTTTATAAAAAACTTAAATTTACATATTCAATATGCATGCTTGTAGTATTTGATGCCATAAAACCATCAAAATAATTAAAAAAAAATTACATATCCAATTTTGGACAAAACTCACATACCCACATATATGCATTTTCATAACCTAAAAACATATATGCATTTTCATAACTTAAAAACTCAAAATAAGACTGAAACCTTAATTAGTTAATATAAATAAAAATAAATAAAAATAAAAATAAAAAAAAATAAAAAAAATCTTCGTTATGTAATCTAATGTGGTTAGGATAAGCGCCTTATCCTAAAATTTAGTCCTTAGTATTGGGGCAAAGCTGGGCTTGAGTGAAACCCTACAACCAACACTCATTCCTTGATTAAATTTGATTTTATATTTATATTTTAAAAAAGAGAACAACAAATTAATTTAATCACAAAAACATAAATTTAATTATAGCCTTTAAATTTTATATAATTATTTTCCAACACAAAACCTAATTAGGTTCACAATCCAAAAATTAGTCACACAAATTGATCCATCAAAAAGACAAAAGAAAAGGTCCCAACAAACGTGTGGGAAGAAGAAGAAAAAGGCTAGGGTGTGTTCCTCATTAAAAATGGATTAAAATATTTTTTTCTAAGATTCACTTTAATTTTATAGTGAGATGAAAATTACTTATCACGTTACTTCTCAACAAAGCAATTTGTATAATTTTTATAGGGTTATAAAAATTACTTATCACATTACTTCTCAACGAAGTAATTTATAGATGGTAAAGGTGTAACCAATTCCTTGGGAGGAAAGACAAGATTCACTTTAATTTTATAGGATTATAAAAACTATTTATCACATTACTTCGCGGCGAAGTAATTTGTAGATGGTAAAGGTGTAACCAATTCCTTAGGAGGAAAGACAAGATATGGTAAATAAAGTTTCGATAGATGTGATACTAATATTTTAGTTTACTTTTTTGGTTGCTTTACGGGGAGGGGAAGTAAAAAAAAACATGCACACTATCTCATGATTTTTATTTTTTTTTACTTGAGGATTTGAATATGGATCCAGATACCAATGTCTTCACTTACATGATAGTCATCAACTGGATGTCTCACCTACACGATAATGGTACTATGTTATTTTGTTAGGGTGAATAAATATTGGAAATGATAAAAGATATAAAGAACAAGAGTTGTAGGCAGTAGTAGTCTTTGCCGGGTCTAAAATAAAAAGGTAATGAAATAATTTTACATTTTTAGATTAAGAATGACATGCACGGTTAAAAAGGTAATGAAATAATCTTTCATTTTAAAATTAAAATAAAAAGATAATGAAACAATTTTACATTTTTAGATTAATAATAACATGCACTGTTAAAAAGGTAATGAAATAATCTTTTATTTTTAAATTAAAATAAAAAGATAATGAAATAATTTTACATTTTTAAATTAATAATAACATGCACTGTTAAAAAGGTAATGAAATAATTTTACATGTATTGGTAAAAAGGTAATGAAATAATTTTACATTTTAAAATTAAGTATGGCATACATTGTCAAAAGTTGAAATGTTTTAATGACATACAATGTTAATGAAAATCAGAGTTGAATTTCATAAGTAAAAGTGCACAAAAGAAGTAACATGGTGAGAAATAAATGATGGGTGGTGAGGAATAAACAAGCATCCAGAAATTCTGGAAAATTGAGATGGTCTTCTCAAAAATTCCAAATATGTGGAAAATCAGAGTTGAATTTCATATGTAGGAGAAGTGCACAAAAAAAAATAACATGGTGAGAAATAAATGATGGGTGGTGAGGAATAAATGTGCACAAAAGAAGTAACATGGTGAGAAATAAATGATGGGTAGTGAGGAATAAACAAGCTGGTTGTTTATCTATTTAGTTTTTGCATATGGTAGTAATATTTATATCTGATTCTATCTATCAACAAAATTAATTCATCTATTTAGTTTTTTAGTTTCTTCACTTTGCTGCAGTAGTAATATTTATATTTGATTCTATCTATCAACAAAATTAATTCATCTATTTAGTTTTTTAGTTTGTTTCTTCACTTTGCTGCATATTCTCCATGGTTTAGCAGTTAGCTATGACTTAGCAATTTTTTAGTTTCTTCACTTTGCTGCATATTCTCCATGGTTTAGCAGTTAGCTATGACTTAGCAATTTTTTAGTTTCTTCACTTTGCTGCATATTCCCCATAGTTTAGCAGTTAGTTGTGGCTACTTAAATCGATATTCATTCAAATCTGTTTGCTTTACATATCAAGTAATCATTGCTACTAAAATAATTTAATAGTTTCTGTGGCATCTTCCAAAGATATCTACATCTCATCTCCTTTTTATATAAAATAGTTCCTATGACATCTTCCTCATATATCTACATCTCATCTCCTTTTTATATAAAATGTAATTAATAGAAATATAAAACAACATAAAAATACATTTTTTTATTAATAATTTATATAAAATGTAATTAATAGAAATATAAAACAACATAACAATATTTAAAAAAAAATTAAATTGGAATAAAAAAATTATCATTCAAATTATACTACATATTATTCACTATAATATAAATGACTCACAAAAATATTATTCAATATCCTTCAAATTATAGTAATATACATGTCTCACAAAAATATTATTCATTATCATTCAAATTCAAATTATAGTAATATACATACTCACAAAAATATTATTCATTATTATTCAAAGTACATTATTCACTATAATATAAATAGCTCACAAAAATATTATTCACTATCATTCAAATTATAGTAATATACATGCCTCACAAAAATATTATTCATTATCATTCAAATTCAAATTATAGTAATATACATACTCACAAAAATATTATTCATTATTATTCAAATTATAGTGAATATTATTAGCTATAATATATATGACTCACAAAAATTCAATTGCCATTAGTATTAATTTCCTATAATAGCAGGTTGTGTTATTAGATAAATAAAATCCTAATCAAAATGAGAAATGTACCTTGAATTAAGTTTTAATATAATGTAAAAAATCAATGTTTTAAAGTTTAAAAATATACTAGATCAAAATGAGAAATGTATATTGAATTAAGTTTTAATATAATGTAAAAAATAGTTTAAAATTATACTAATAAATATCGTTTCCAATTATAGTATTAATTTCCTAATAATATCGGGTTGTAAGATTAGATAAAATCTTTTGTAGATAAAATCTTTTGTAATTTATCAATTAATGAAAATGAGAAATATATACATTGAAATACATAAGAGAAAATCTTTTGTAATTTACCAATTAATGAAAATGAGAGATATGTACATTGAAATATATTGAATTAACTTTTAATATAATGTAAAAAATAATGTTTTAAAGTTAAAAAATATAATAATTTATCAATTAATGAAAATGAGAAATATATACATTGAAATACATTGGAGAAAATCTTTTGTAATTTACCAATTAATGAAAATGAGAGATATGTACATTGAAATATAATGAATTAACTTTTAATATATATACATTGAAATACATTGGAGAAAATCTTTTGTAATTTATCAATTAATGAAAATGAGAGATATGTACATTGAAATATAATGAATTAACTTTTAATATAATGTAAAAAATAATGTTTTAAAGTTAAAAAATATAATAATAAATAAAAATTATTCTTACTTTGTTAAAGAACATCTCTTTAAATACGAATTAATTTTACTTTGTTAAACAACATCTCTTTAAACATGAATTAATTTTATCTGAAAAATTTTATTGCTCAAACGCCAATATTGTAATGTAAAATATCAATGTTTTAAAATTCAAAAATATATTAATAAATAAAAATTATTCTTACCGATGCGGATTTTATGCTGAGTAAAGAATCCCTTCTACCGGAGTCTATCGATTACCCTCGTCATGGGGACTTCGCTTCGATCTCGCCCTGATCCTGCCTTTCATGCTCGTTTTGGCGAGATATGTACATTGAAGTACATTGAATTAAATTTTAATATAATGTAAAAAATAATGTTTTAAAGTTAAAAAAATATAATAATAAATAAAAATTATTTTTATTGATTTGCTAAACAATATCTCTTTAAACATGAATTAATTTTATCTGAAAATTTTTATTGCTCAAACTCAATGTTTTAAAATTGAAAAATATATTAATAAATAAAAATTATTCAATACTACCATTAAATTTGTACACATTATTAATGGAAATAAATATCATTTTATTTAATAAAACTACATACAATGTTTTATTTTATTTAATAAAATATATACACATTATTAATTAAAATAAATAACTTTTATTAATAAAACTATATGCAATATCTTATTTTATTTAATAAAAGAAGATGGAACGTGCTAATAAGAAAACCCACCAGCATGCATGAAGAGAACATTACGCGTGCATGAAGAAAACAAAACCCACTCGCATGGATTACACTTGCATGCGTGTTAAAGCCAAGGATATGGATCAGCTGGTTACATGTGAATAGTTGTTGCTTGATCCATTTTGTAAAAGAAGGCAGGTTAGAGACCGACTTGATCATGTTAGTTGCAAAATGGAAATCTCCCTACTCATCTATATGTTTCACTACTACACCAAGGGCATTTTAAGACATTTGTTTAAGATAAAAGAAATCTTTTGTTTTAAAAAGTCACTTTTTATTTTAGTTATTTTATATTATAAAATTTAAGACAAAAATAGTGTGAGACACAAATAATTTGAGACAAAATTTTATATTTAAGACAAAAACAATTTGAGACAAAAATATTTAAGACAAAAAAATTTAAGACAAAAGTATTTTAAGACAAAATTTTATATTTAAGACAAAACGAGTTTGAGACAAAATTATTTTAAGACAAAACTTTATATTTAAGACAAAAGCAGTTTGAGACAAATATATTTTAAGACAAAAGCAATTTGAGACAAAATTTTAGATTTAAGACAAAAGCACTTTGAGACAAAAATATTTAAGACGAAACTTTATATTTAAGACAATGGCGACTTAAGACAATGACAAAAACCCATTTAAGATAATTAGAAATTAAGACAAAATCATTAGCATTGGGAAGTTTGCATTGAAATATCCATGAGTGGATAGTGGATAAAATTATATTTTTTATTTTTGAAAATCGATATTCAAACCACATGAAATTTAATCATGTCATATTTATTTCTTTTATATTATATTTTTATTTTTTCATTAAACCACATTCTAAAAATTTAATAAATAAATAGATAAAACAATTATTATTTTTTGGTTGGCAACTCAAGGGGATTTGAACTTTGAATCTTGTGTTTTAACCATAGCTGCTCCAACACTAATATTCTTGGGCATATTATGTTTTTTCCTGCTAACCCCTCCAAATACAACCTCTAAGAACTAGTAGGGTCCAAGGAAAAAAGCTACAAGTTCCCCAAATCTGATCTACATTTCATGGACAATCACATTTCCCCCAAATGTCCTCCACATATTTGCCTTGGTGTATTGGAGTTAGAAAAATACATAGGATGCCACAAGTAATACTAATCATAAGACCCAACTTTCCTATTGACTAGGAGGCCTTAAAAAAAAAAAAAAAAAACAACTTAACTTATGCCTAAAATTACTAAAATTTCCTATCCCAAATATGAAATTAGAAATTCTACAAAATTATAGGGCAACAAGGAAACCAACTTCCTCTTCCAAAAATCTCTAAGACCTTATGGAGGACAAATACAAATTTTAAAAAAAATTGTTGAAATTATGCTCTTGCATCAATAGCTACCAATGTATCCTTGTAGGCCACCCCCTTTAACAATAGTAATACCAATGTCCTTTACCAGCTAGAAGGAACTCCTTACATAATTCTCTCTTAGATCCCCTTAACCCATTGCAATGATTGTCTTTGATGCCTACTTAGTTATGAGCACATTAAGAAGCAATGTAGCATATTGTTGGTTGAGGATTTCGATAAGTATGTGATTTTGTTGGCATCTTGTGACTGTCCCGTATGTGAATATATAAAATCTTAGATGCATGTTGCCCTGACACTATAACATGACTTAGTATTACCTATCATATTGTGTCACTCCCTCCTCGAGACACCTAGAACTCGCTAACACTCCCTGTCACACACTCTTATTCATTCATTTATGAATTTTGACCTAGTGCGCCTCTGTTATGTTTTCCTGGCACTCCCTAACACTCCTTAGCACACATTGGCACACCTAGGCACTTGGAACAACTTTGTATGCTTCCCTAGCACTCTAACATGCCTTGGCACTTCCTAGAATACCGTGTCACTCCCTTCTTAACACACCTAGAACTGGCTTATACTTCATTTCCATGCATTTTAAACTAGTGCCCCCTTGTGTTTCCCTGACACTTGGCCCTCACACTCCCTAGCATGTGCTCATGCCACACCCTGGCACCTGCCACATCTTGGCATGCCTATCATGCCTTGGAACTGCCTAACATGTCTTAGTACTTCTAGTAATTCCCTGACACACCTTGGTATTCCTTAGCTTTCATGTTGTCATAGATAACCTTGCTTTTTTTGTGACTTAGGAACCCAACAATGTCATTAGAAAATCGATCTTGTGCCTAGCCCAAAGTTTCCCTTTGTCTGAAACTACTTTGTCCAACCCTTTATGTAACCATAGGCTTACCTCGTACAAGTCTTATTTTGACCTTCCCCTAACACACTTTATCCTTGAGACACTTGGAATTCGTTGACACTACTTGGCACACACTCTTATTCGTTCATTTCCATGCATTTTGACCTATTTCTCCCTTGCAATGTCCTGGCACTCCCTAACAGTCCTCAACATCCATTGACACTTTCTGGCATGTGTTAGCATGCCCTTTCATTCCTTGGCACGCATTGACACTCCTTAGTTATCATGCCCTCACAATTACCCTTACTTTTTTGGAACTTGGGAACCCAACCAAGTCTTGCCTTGAATATAACAACTTGACCAAGTTATGGTTACTACAACTAGATTGTGCCTTATTCACCTAAGAAATGACTATAAACCCTCACCCATTTAACCCCCTAAATGCTAAACCCCTAACCCATTCAACCCCCTAAAACCTTAACCCCTAACCCCTTAAACCATAATTCCCGACCCCCCACTTAACCCCCTAAACCCCTAAAACCCTGACCCATTTAACCCCCAAACCCTAACCCCTAACCCCTAACCACTAAAATACTTAACTGCTAAATCCCCTAACCCCCTAAACCTCTAAGCCCCTAACCCCTAAAATCCTTAACTACTAAATCCCCTAACCCCCTAAACCTCTAAACCCCTAAACCCAGTTAACCCTGTAAACGCTAAACGTCTAACCCTTAACCCCTAACCCCTTAAGCCCTAATTCCCAACCCCTAACCCATTTATCCCCCTAAACCCCTAAAACCATAACCCATTTAACCCCTAAACCCTAAACCTCTAAACCCTTAAACCCCTAAACCACTAACACCTAAACCCCTAATCCCTTAACCCTTAAACCCCTAAACCGTTAACGCTTAACCATTAACCCATTAACCCCTCAACCCTAACCCCTAAAATCCTTAATTACTAAATCCACTAAGCCCTAAGCCCCTAATCCCTAATCCCTTAACCACTAGCTCATTATTCACCTAACCCCTAACTGCGCCTAAATCCCCTAACACCTAAGCCCCCAATACCTAATCCCTTAACCAATAACTCATTATTCCTCTAACCCCTAAATGCACATAAATCCCCTAACCCCTAACCCCCCAATCCATAACCCCTTAACCACTAACTCATTATTCCCCTAACCCCAATCCCTAATCCCTTAAATACTAATTCATTATGCCCCTAACCCTTAAGCCCCCAATCCCTAACCCCTTAACCACTAACGAGAATATACAACAGTGGGCATGCACAAGAAGAAGAACCAAAGAAATCAAATTCAATAAAGGAAGCACAACCACCACTCCAAACTCGCTTCTCTAAAACACATACAACTGCATTAAATCCCACTGAAGCTTACAAATTTATCAAGCCGTAATTAACTTACTAACAAATTCAACAAGCCAACATGCTACAATTTGTTGATTCACCCCCAAATCAATTAGTAATTATTGCATGAATGTACATTTGTTTGTAGTTTTATTTAAAAGGTTGAAATTCTCTCAAGGGTGTATAGAATATATCCAAAAGTTAAAAAAATGGAATTTTTGCTTACCTCCACAAGGTATCATCACACCCGGATAGGTGAAAACATACAAGTCTAAATCTTATACCTCTAAGTCTCAATGGCACTTCAACATGTCAATAACATATTTGCAACAATGCTTAATGAGTTTTTTCTATTGGCTAAAGAGATGTACATCCATCCATCCAAAAATAAACATCTCAATCAATCCAACACCATAAATTGTGCTAAATAGTTCATCATGTTATTTCAAATATTACAATATTTTCTTATATTAGCTCACATATTCCTTGAATATTTGAAAGTCAAACTACCTTAGCACAATATACCAGAAAGACTTGTACTCTAAAAGACAAAAAAAGACAACAAACTAAAATAGGAACTTTAACTCTAATCCAGACACTTCATTCTTAACAACATGATATCTAATGAAGATGATATGTGGAAAAAAAGGCTTCATATATTGTCTATCACATGTCAAACCGAGTGAACAAACACATGCATAGAAAACATCAGAAATAGGGTTCATAGATCAACTTGTATTATATGGTTTCAAACCCTTCTTGTCTCCTTCAAGGGGGTTTCTGGAGGTCTTAAAAAAGACTTCCTTTTGCTAACCAAATGGACTTTTTCTTTCACACATATATGGAAACGTACTTTCCAAATCATATTGTAATAGATTCATAAGATGATATTATTGGTATTAACTACACCTTATTTGGAGACATCATTTTTATTGTAGGGGTTGGTACCTTTCTATTGGATGTGGTTGGTGATGTGAAGACTACTCAACCTCTAGTAAAGATTCATACTAACTCTAACAATCTTATGGATGCTTTTTTACAAAGGGAGACCCCTCTAAGCTTAACCCATTGGATTCTTTGTTTGTTCATGCTAATTATTGTTCTCAACTTTCCTTCTCCAAGGGGTTGAGACTATTTGCTTCATTTATTTTACATGGCCCAGTGAAAGAAGAAGAATGGAGATTGTCTCCACATCTTTTCCATTTCGCTAAGTTACAAAAAAAGAGTCAAATTCTATAGCTAATAGACTAATAATCTCTTGATACACCTTCAGTGGGCTATGCATAGCTCTCACCTATCACTGTAGCTCAATGAAATGACATCTAATAGCTCCAATACACCATTATAAATGGAGTAGTTGTGAAGTTGTTGTTAAATGATTGCCTCCAAATGTTCAATTCTCATGAATTTTGGGGGAGGGGGGTCTTTTGGTGTATTGAGCAGGGAAAGGGGACATAAGGGTGACATGGATGGGTAGAAGTGAGAGGTTCGAGCATGGTTTACTGAGATCTATAACCCTAACATTAGAGAATGAGAAGGAGCCTTAGGGCCTTATGGCATAGGGGCTAGGGGACCTATAGGTAAGGCAATGAGAGAAATTGATAGGGGAACCCCCAATAGTTGTGACAAGGGGATTAGGGGCCACATTATCACAACCCATATGCACTTAACCCATAACCACTAAAGTCCCTATCCCTTTAACCCCAAAGCCACAATCCCTTAATCCCTACACCCATAACTCATAACAAATTAACTCCTTGATCCCTTAAACCCAAAGCCATTAACCCCTTAACCCCTAACCACTAACTTATAATCCTTGAACCCCATAAACCCTAATCCCATATCCTCTTAAACCTTGACCCTTAACCCATAACCCCTAACCCCTAAACTCATTAACCCCTAACCCCTTAACCTTCTGACACCTAAATAACATAACCCTTAGGCACTTAACCCCTAAATCCCCTGACATGTAAGCCCTTGATGGTTAATATTAACCCCTAAATCCCTTAACCACTAAGCCATTAACCTCTAACCCTTAAACCCCCTAACCTCTAAATCTCATAAGCCCTAACCCTTTACCCTTTACCCTTAACCCCTTGTTCATAAACCCTTAAACCCCTTAAATCCTAGAACCCCTTATCCTTTCTCCCAAACCACAGGTCCTCCAACACTAATATTCTTGGGAATATTATGATTTTTCCTACTAACCACTCCAAATACAACCTCTAAGAAATATTAGGGTCCAAGGAAAAGAGCTACAAGTTCCCCAAATCCAATCTACATTTTATGGACAATCACACTTCCCCCAAATGTCCTCCACATATTTGCCTTGGTGTATTGGAGTTTGAAAAATACATAGGATGCCACAAGTAATCCTAATCATAAGACTCAACTTTCCTAATGACTAGGAGGCCTTAAAAATCAAACAACATCTTAAATTATGCATAAAATTACTAAAATTTCATATCCCAAATATGAAATTAGAAATTCTACAAAATTATAGTGCAATAAGGAAACCAACTTCCTCTTCTATAAATCTCTAAGAACTTTTGGAGGACAAATACAAATTTTGAAAAAAATTATTGAAATTATGCTCTTGCATCAATAGCTACCAATGTATCCTTGTAGGCCACCCCCTTTAACAATAGTAATACCAATGTCATTTACCTAGAAGGAACTCCTTACATAATTCTCTCTTATATCCCCTTAACCCATTGCAATGATTGTCTTTTATGCCTACCTAGTTGCAAGCACATTTGGAAGCAATTTAGCATATTCATGGTTGAGAATTTCGATAAGTATGTGATTTTGTTGACATCTTGTGACTGTCATGTATGTGAATATATAAAATCATTTTTTTTGTACCAGTTTAAGGACTGATACCATCAGGTGTATGCGCTAACATGGATGGAACACTAACTATGTTGTATATATTGTAATGTAAATGAATAATCTCTTTTGGAAAAGGCTCCACTCATGATTCCATTTCGCAAATGATTTCACTCACCAATTGTGGTTAGATTTTAAGGTACCATGTTCTCGTAAGGGTAAACCTACCTATCCATCTCTTTAAATGCACATAGCACACATGTTGGCTTGATCTTGTGCTTGTTTTGGGGAAAAATTTGTTGCATCGGATTGACCCTGATTTGACAAGTAAATTTATAAATGTTCTGCACAGTACGTATATAAAAAATATGTCAGGTTATCCATAAATTTCCTAAGAGAAACTCCCCAACACAACAAGTATAATACTTTTTGCAGCCAAAGATATTAATTGTTTCTAGTTCTTTTTTCAGAACTAGTACAAACTATAGACAATCCAAAATGCCTCATTTTTGGGCTATCAATATAGTATCCATTTAAATAGACACATGCATAGGTTAATAACAGATACCTAACACAATCTCAATGAAATATTGTGAGTAGAGAGAGCCACGATTATATATCTGGTTTAGTCGAAAATGGATTGATATCTTCCTCAATGTGGACTGCCAGCTTGTTTTCCACTTCTTCAATCAGGTCATGGTTGTCTTGGATTCCCTTGTGACAGTCTAAAACTACCAACTCCAATGCCATTAACTTTATCCCAGTGACCTCCATTTCTTTGTTCAGTTCTTTCAGGCCCTTCTTGTTTATGATTTCTCTCTTCCAATTTATAAACACTGTTGACACCTAGTCCTATCGGATGGGTGTGGATATTTAATTTTGTATAATAAATAATAATAGGAAAAAAGGAAGGCCAAGAGTCATTGGGAGATGAATCCCAATAGCCTCACCTCCATGTATAAATGCATGTACATTCTTCAGCTAATACACATTCTGATTTGAGGAGTTACCTCCTGGTTTGACATGGTATCAGAGCCAGGTTCACTATTGACATTTCTGCCTGTGGTGTAACTCCCTCTCCTTTGCTCAGTCAGTTTTTAATAATAGTTTTTGCTACTCCTACTTATTGCTATACTGTTATTCTGCATTTTTTTTTATCTCTGCATAGCTCTGACATTTGCAGCTCCTGAAGATTCTGCAATCCTTCAGTTCCTGAAACACTGCAAATTGCAGCCCCCCTCTGCAGTCCTGCAAAGATCCCATTCCAGTTTTTTTGTAACGGCCTCTCGGCCTCCCCTTCTCCTTCATTCCTTCACAACCTGCGTTTGCCCTCACCCCTTCCCCTACCTGCTATCTCTCCCCATTCATACCTGTGCACACCCTCTACCTCCTCACGTCCCTCCTCTCATACACTGCTCATATACAATACAACGCATATAATACAACGCTCTATACATAATACATCGCTATCAAAGTCCTCCCTCGCATATAATACAACGCTCTATACATACATCGCTCTATACATATTATACGCTGTCCATTGTTCCACATGATACGCCCTCTAGTTTTAATACGTTGTTTATTTCACTGTTTTAACACTCATTACAGTTTTAAATACTGCTTTGTCATATATATATACCGCTCCTCTCCGTTGTTGTATTTTGTAACGCTCTATCTCCAACGTTTTATTACGCCCCTCCACCTTTAATACAGCGCTGTCACCTTATCACTATTAATACCACTCCCATTTAACTATACCGCCTTCATTTCACTTGCATTCATTTAACATAACCGCTTTCCCATATTCAATAACGCCTCATAACAACGCTGCTCTCCATATATATGTAATACGATGTTTTAATACCATTGTTTACCATTGTAATACGCTGTCTATCCACACCCCTGGTCACTCCACCTATCCACGGCTCCCCTCGACCTGTCAACACTGCCTATTATAATACCGCCCTCCTCCAGCGCTATCACATAATATCCCATCTTTTAATACCATATTACCGCCCTTCCATTTCATAATACCGCCCTTCCATATCGCCCTCCCATTTCATACAAATACAACCCTTCCATATCGCCTCCCATACAAATTTTTTTTCTCCAAAAAAAAAAAAAATACATATATTTTTTTTGGTGCAGAATTCAGTGTTTTTTAGCAAAGAGTTTGTCTCCTTTTAAATTCAGTATATTCTCCAGCAAAGAGTTTTTGTCCCCTTTAATTGAGCAAATTTCCAGAGTTGAAATTTTTCTAGCAGAATTTTTTACTCTTCAAAAGAATTTTTTCCAGCAAACTAATGCATTCTCTCATAGCCATTGTTGGGGTGGTTCTCTCCGGCAAAGAGAACTATCTTGAATGGTCTCGGAAGATTAAACACACACTCATTTTTAATGAGTTGTGGAGAGGAATCTGTGAAGGACAAGAAGGAAATCCACCAGCAAAGCCCACTTCAGACAAAGAGCTCGCCATTTGGGAAAACAAGAACTGCAAGGCCTATGCCTTGATTGCAGCTTCCGTAAATGAAGAGGTGAGTTGCCACATTTCATCATTCTCAAATGCCTATGATGCCTTGAGCAAACTAAAAGAACTCTATGACTCACATTCAGAATTAGAAAATGTTCAATTGATGATTAAGTTGTTCAGTCTTGAAATGAAGAATGATGATCCCCTTGCCTTAGCTTCAGAAGTTAGATCTATCATGCATGATATTGATAGCACTGGTGTAAAAATGGACATACCTCTCATAGCATATGTTAAGGCATTATATCTGAATTACTCACATTATCTTGAGTCTTTGCAAGCAAGTGGGAACCTTGAGCATATCACCTTTGATACACTTGAAAAAAAGTTTGCAGAAAGAGAGAAAGCTTTTGGGAAGATGACAGTCCCTTCATCTTTCGAAGAGGCTGCATACTTGGCACATAGAGAAAAGAGTCATGCTCCAGATTCATCCAGAGGAAGAGGTGGCAGAAGAGGAAGAGGAAGAAGAAACTTCACAGAAAGGGGGGGCAGACAATCTGACAAATCCAATCTTCATTGCACACGTTGCAATAGAGATGGACATGATGCATCCAAATCCAGAACACCTTGGGAGAAAATTAAGCAGCAAAGAAATCAAGACAAAGGTAAAAATAATGACAAAGACAAAGGTAAAGCACCTGAATCCGCTCATTATGTTCTAGCACATTGTAACAATGGAGTAAATGAAGACTTATTTGATGTTTCATTTACTTCATGGAGAGATGATTGGTTGCTAGATTCAGGAGCAACATGTCACATGAAATTTAGAAAAGATTTTTTTGAAGAATTCACTGACAAAGTTGATGGAGCAGTATATTTCGCAGATAAATCC
Source organism: Pinus albicaulis (assembly GCA_034641835.2). Classification (NCBI taxonomy): domain Eukaryota; kingdom Viridiplantae; phylum Streptophyta; class Pinopsida; order Pinales; family Pinaceae; genus Pinus; species Pinus albicaulis. Next base: position 485,178,965 of record CM076582.1, read on the forward strand.
AAACTCAAGCCATCAGGGCTTGGCACAGTCAGGCTTAAACTGCCTGGTCTTCCGGATCATATCCTACATGAGGTTCTATACCTCCCGGAGTTGTAGAGAAACTTGTTGTCCCTGGTCGAAATCCGGCAGCAAGGACATTCAATTCACTTGTTTGATGGCAAGGCAGAGGTCAGAAAAGCATCAGATCACTCACTTGTCATGGAGGGAATAGAAGAAGGGAGACTCTTGAAGCTGAAAGGTTCATCTGCTCATGCTCAAAAATTTGCATTCAGTTCACATCATGATGAAGGTACATTCCCATCAAGTCTTTTATGGCATGCTAGATTTGGACACTTAAAATATGAAAGCCTTCGTTTTTTGAAGAAAAATGGTGTTAATGGACTGCCTACAATTCCTAGAAAACCTAAGGAATGTGATGCTTGTATTCTAGGAAAGCATAGCAAACAGCCATTTCATGATTCACACTCTAGAGCAAATAGAAAACTTGAGCTTGTTCATTCAGATTTATGTGGCCCTATGTCTATTTCTTCTGCAAATGGAAATAAATACATGATGACATTTATTGATGACTACACCAGAATGTGCTGGATTTACTTATTGAAGAATAAGTTTGATGCTTTTCAAACTTTCAAGAATTTTCATGCATGGATTGAAAATGATGCACAAACACATATTGGCTCTCTACGTACTGATAATGGAAAAGAATACACTTCAAACGAATTTGAAAATTATCTTCATCAACATGGAATCAAACATCAAACAACTGTGCCATATAATCCCCAACAGAACGGTGTAGCTGAAAGAATGAACATAACTATTTTAAATATGGTTCACTCCATGTTATTTTTCAAGAATGTGAAATTTATGTTTTGGGATGATGCAGTTCTATGTGCTATTTACATAAAGAATAGGTGTCCTTCAAGTTCAATTAGAAACAAAACTCCTTTTGAAATGTGGCATGGCCACATTCCTTCGATAAAGCATTTCAGGGTCTTTGGGTCCACCTGTTATGCCTTGATACCCAAGGGTCAAAGGAACAAACTTGGTGCTAGAAGTCGCAAATGTATCTTCTTGGGGTACTCCAATACCTCCAAAGGATATCGTCTCTATGATGAAGCAAATAAGAAATTTGTAATAGCAAGAGATGTCATATTTCTTGAATCTTCCAAGAGTGACAAGGTTGTTGAGTGACAACTTGATCGCCTGGATAGATTCACACATGCAAAGTATTTCCAAGAATTTGATAATGTGATTCCACATCTTGAAGGGGGGATTCCGATATTGAATCAAACTGTGGAATCATGTCCTGAAGCACTCTCTCCCCCACATGAAGAAACCACCACGGATGACACATTGGATGATGTGATTGACAGAATTGGGAGATTGAATCTTGAATCAATCCCAACTCAGTCAAGTGAACAGCCTAGGCCATCTCAGAAAGGTCCTCTGACAAAGACACTAGAGAATTTTCATCTTGATGAGGTTGGAAAAATAGGAACAAGAAGTTCCACTCAACAAATCGAAGGTGATGTAGATAATTCTAATTCTCCTGTTGATATGGATATTGCTTATAACTATGAATTGAGTTTGTCTACAGATCATGAACCAACTTCCTTCAAAGAAGCCGCTTCTCATGATGAATGGAAAGAAGCGATGCAGAAGGAGTATGATGCCTTGATAAAGAATGGCACTTGGAAGCTGGTTGATCCGCTTTTGGGAACGAAACCAATTGGCTGTAAGTGGGTCTACAAGAACAAGTACAAAGAAGATGGCTCACTTGACAAGCACAAGGCCAGGCTTGTGGCAAAAGGTTTTGCACAAAAAGAAGGAGTCGATTATGAAGAAACTTTTGCTCCCACAGCAAAATGGACCACCATCCGGACTCTCTTTGCCTTAGCAGCTCAGAATGGATGGAAAGTCCATCAGATGGATGTAAAAACAACCTTCTTGAATGGATATCTAAAGGAGAAAGTTTATATGTCCCAGCCAGAAGGATTTGTGGTAAAGGGTCAAGAACACAAAGTTTGCAAGCTTATAAAATCCTTGTATGGCCTCAAGCAAGCACCACGAGCTTAGTATGAGAAATTGATCGAGCATCTTCTGAAACTTGACTTCAAACATTTTGATCTTGATGATGCAACTTTGTTTGTTAAGAAAGTTGGAAAAACAATTGTATATCTTGTGGTATATGTAGATGATCTTTTGATAACAGGAAACAATGAGAGCTATATTGCATCCATGAAGAAAGAATTGAAGAAAGGTTTTGAAATGACTGATTTGGGTCATGTTCATTACTATCTGGGTATTGAAGTAATTCAACATCCTAAATTTATATTTCTTTTTCAAAAGAAGTACATTGGAGATCTCTTGAACAAATTTGGCATGGATGACTGTAATCCCTTAACCACTCCAATGGAACAAAACTTGAAGCTCACATCTATTCAAGGGAAGGAATTTGAGGATGCAACTAAGTATAGACAGCTTGTAGGAAGTCTTATCTACCTGACCACCACCAGATTTGACATTTCATTTGTCATTGGAATCCTCTCAAGGTTCATGCAAAAACCTTGTGAAGGACATTGGTCTGCTGCAAAAAGAGTGTTAAGGTACTTGAAGGGGACTCAAGACTTTGGACTCAAATATACACAGGTAGGCGACTTCAGCTTGATCGGATACTCTGATTCAGACTTTGATGGCAACAAAGAAATAGGGGTGTCTACTACAGGTTACACCATGAGTCTTGGATCAGGAGCTGTCTCATGGAGATCACGCAAACAGTCAGTTCCAGCAGATTCCACGACCGAGGAAGAATATGTGGCAGCAGCTGAAGAAACAAAGGAAATTGTGTGGCTCCGAAAAATCCTGGAAGATTTGCAGATGAAACAAATGTACTCCACACCACTCATGATCGACAACACTTCTGCAATAAAGTTGGCCAAGAACCCAAAGTTCCATGATCGAACAAAGCACATCAATACAAAGTACCATCTAATTCGACATCATGTTCGGGCCAAAACCATCCATCTACATCATTGTTCCACAAATGAGAAAACTGCTGATATCTTCACCAAAGCACTTGGAAGAGAAAAGTTTGAAAAGTTCAGATCGATGCTTGGGCTCACCAACATCCCTTCGGATTAAAGGGGGAATGTTGACACCTAATCCTATGGGTTGGGTGTGGATATGTAATATTGTATAATAAATAATATTAGGAAATAAGGAAGGCCAAGAGTCATTGGAAGATGAATCCCAATAGCCTCACCTCCATGTATAAATGCATGTACATTCTTCAGCTAATACACATTCTGATTTGAGGAGTTACCTCCTGGTTTGAAAAACACAAACAAGAAGGAATTGAATATAGACCTCTTTCTTTAATGCAATGGATACAACGTAAATAATTCTCCATGGAAAAAAATTCTCGGGGTCCTGCAATGGCTACAACGTAAACGCTCCCTTGTGTTTCCTTGACAGTCCCTAACACTTCCTAGCACATGTTGGCACACCCTGGCACCTGGCACATCTTGGATGCATGTCGCCCTGACACTATAACATGACTTAGCACTACCGATCATACCATGTTACTCCGTCCACGAGACACCTAGAACTCGCTAACACTCCCTGTCACACACTCTTATTCATTCATTTATGAATTTTTACCTAGTGCTCTGTTTTGTTTTCCTGGCACTCCCTAACACTCCTTAGCACACACTGGCACACCTTGGCACTTGGAACATATTTGTATGCTTCCCTAGCACTCTAACATTCCTTGCCACTTCCTAGAATACTGTGTCACTCCCTTCTTAGCACACCTGGAACTGGATGATACTTCATTTCCATGCATTTGAAACTAGTGCTCCCTTGTGTTTCCCTGACACTTGGCCCTCACACTCCCTTGGCACTTGGCACATATTGGAATGCCTATCATGCCTTGAAACTGCCTAGCATGTGTTAGTACTTCTAGGCATTCCCTGCCACACCCTTTTATTCCTTAGCTTTCATGCCATCATAGATAGCCTTACTTTTTTTGCGACTTGAGAACCCAACTAAGTCATTGGAAAATCAATGTTGTGCCCAACCCAAAGTTTCCCTTTGTCTGAAACTACTTTTTCCAACCCTTTATGTAACCTTAGGCTTACCTCCTACAAGTTTTATTTTGGCCTTCTCCTAACACACTTTATCCTTGAGACACTTGGAATTTATTGACACTACTTGGCACACACTCTTATTCATTCATTTCCATGCATTTTGACCTAGTTCTACCTTGCGATGTCCTGGCACTCCCTAATACTCCTCAACATCCATTAACACTCTCTAGCATGTGTTAGCATGCCTTTTCAATCCTTGGCACGCTCTGACACTCCTTAGTTATCATGCCCTCACAATTACCCTTACTTTTTTTGGGACTTGGGAACCCAACCAAGTCTTGCCTTGACTATAAGAACTTGACCAAGTTACAGTTACTACAACTAGATTGTGCCTTGTTCACCTAAGAAATGACTATAATCCCTAACCCAATTAACCCCCTAAACCCCTAACCAATTTAACCCCCTAAACCCTAAACCTCTAAATCCTTAAACCCTAAGTCCCAACCCCTTACCCATTTAACCCCCTAAACCCCTAAAACCCTAACCCATTTAACCTCGAAAACCCTAACCCCTAAAATCCTTAACTACTAAATCCCTTAACCCCCTAAACCTCTAAAAGCCTAACCCATTTAACCCCCTAAACCTCTAACCCCTTAACCCCTTAACCCCTAACCCCTAACCCCTAAAATCCTTAACTGCTAAATCCCCCAACCCTCTAAACCTCTAAAACCCTAAACCTGTTTAACCCATAAACCCTTAACCCCTTAAGCCCTAATTCCCAACCCCTAACCCATTTAACCCCCTAAAACCCTAAACCTTTAAACCCCTAAACCACTAAACCACTAACACATAAACCCATAACCCCTTAACCTATAAACCCCTAAACCGTTAACGCTTAACCCATAACCCATTAATCCCTCACCCCTAACACCTAAAATTTTTAACTGCTAAATCCTCTAAGCCCTAAGCCCTTGGAGAGGGTGTGCTCAAGGAGGATCATTCTAGGAAATAATTGTATTTCATCCATACAAACAACAACCTAAACTATGGCAGATGATCACTTCATAATAAATCCATACTTGTTTGACATATTGGGCTGAGAAGTTTACTCATTGCCTCTCAATCAACTAGTTAAGTTATGTATGCTAGTAATTGTAAATGGATCTTCCAACTAGCATAAGCTTTACTTGTAATTTATTAAATCCATTATAGGAAAACACCTTATTATGGAAGCATCTTTGGTTTAAATATCTACCCCTATAACACCCCTTGAACCCACCAACAATATGTGGATGACACTCTTCTTATGGGCTCTCCCTCGGTTAAAGAAGCCCTTTCCTTCCAAAATATTCTTGTTGATTTTGCCCAGGCCTTTGGCACCTCCATCAATAAAGCCAAATAAAAAATATTCTTCCTAAATACCTCCTAGACCATTCAACTCAACATAGCTCACATTATAGACTTTGAGCTCAACTCCTTCCCTTCCAAGTACCTCAGAGTTCCCTTGACAGATAAACCGCTAGCCAAAGCCAACTGGGAATCTCTGGTCACCAAATTGGAAATAAAAAATATTTCCAATTGGACTTTCAGGTCCTTAAATCTCTTGGGAATATTAGTCTTGGTCTGTTCAGTCTTGCAAGCCATTCCTCAATAAAAATAATCGATCATTGTTGCTCCCAAATCTATTTCAAACCAAATCAAAACCATTCAAAGAGACTTCTTATGGAAAGACAAAGAGAACAAGGGAAAAAGGGCCCTAGTAGCCTGGGGAAAAATCCAAAGACCTAAAAAATATGGGGGGCTTGGTCTTGGAGACCCAAACTTGTTGCGAAAAGTTCTGGGTGCCAAAACCTGGTGGAGATGGATCACCAGCCCCAACACCTCTTGGGTAGCACTCTGGAAGGAAAAATATGCCCCATCTCACAACCCAAAGTCTCTAATCAGGCTCTCTGGCAACCTCAAAGGTTCCTCAGTCTGGAACCAAGCTTGGGAGAACAAAGGAATGGTCCAAAACCATTTCTTTTAGGAAGTTCAAAATGGTGGGACAACACTGTTTTGGGATGATGCATGGAAGCAATGCCCTCATCTCAATCAAGACCAATTCCAACAAATTTGAACTCATATGGACAACCACAAAAAAAGGCTTGTCAAAGATTTATGGAAAAACAAATAAAACACTGAATGGAGGGAATGACTGGAGGCCCTGGAATGGGTCCAACAAAATCACTCTCACGATTGGACTAACCTAGCTGATGAGCTAATGAAAAGGAAGATTCAAAGGGACGATGAGTCAGACAAGCTAAGATGGGGCTCTAATGTGGCTGGCCACTTCAACATAAAATAAACCTATGGCCTCTTATCTAACTCCACTCACATCCCCACAAACAACAAATGGAACACTCTCTGGAAGCGAAATCATTGGCCCAGGAGCCTCGTTCGGATCCATTTCATCAAGAGCTTGCTTGATTTCATTGAATGTGACAGGAGCATTCAACATAACGTTCATTTGGGCATTGACCTTTAGAGGGACCAACTCGAGCAGATTGGAGCTGAGACTTGCTTACTTGTCCTCTATGTACAGATATTTGAAGTGCTTATGGGAAGCATGTTTGATGCTGGTGGGGTTGGCGAAGGTTTGATCTCCTGAGGTTATCTCCACTATCTAGTTAAAACTTCTCATGGCCTAAGTGTTCCTGTGAAATAAGGAGGTTTTCCTGTCCCCAACTTGTAGCCACAGACTTTGAGATTTAAGCCTCTAATATTCCTCCTCCCGAAAACAATCCTTATGGAGATTAGCTTAGAGCTCCTCTTCCAGGATTAATATGTCCTTCGAGATGTCCATCTCTTCCATTTCTTTCTGGTGACTTTCCAAACAGGCTTGGGTCATCCGCCTTGACTCATTGGTGAGGGAAGGGCTTTAGCCCAGATTTTGAGGGCCCTCTTCACTCTACTCATATTTTCTTCCCATATAAAGAAGGAGGATCCACTGACAGTTTGTTTCCAGACTTCCTCAACTTTGTCCAAAAAGTCGGAATGTTGCACCTAGAGGGCACTAAAACGGAAGGGAATAGGTCCCAGATTCATTTGCGGCTTCAGCTCAAGTATGATGGGCTTGTGATCAGAGACCGATTAAGAAAGAATAACATAAATGACATCAATAAATAAGAGCAAGAAGAAGCTTTGGATGAGAAAATGATCTAACCTTCTAGCAATGTAGCCTAGACCCGATCTTCTATTGGTCCAAGTATATTTTCCCTTGGGTGGCTTGACGTCCAACAGATCCCAATCCTGAATGAGTTCTTCCACCCATTCCCTGGCTAGATCCCTTACAATGCTTCCCCCTTGCTTATCCTCTTGACTTAAAGTGATGTTCATGTCTCCAACAAGAATGACATTATCCATCTGAATCTCATTTGCTAACTTCCTAATGGATTCCCAAGAGAATTTTTTATCTCTCAAGAAGACCAGAGCAATAATGTTGAAGAGATTCATAGTTTCTTTGGTGTGAAGATGAAAAAGCTAAGCAAAAATCCAGTTTGAGTTAAGTTTAACCTGGATTTTCTCAAAGCATGTCTTGTCCCATAACATTCCCAGCTCTCTTGAGGTGCCTCTAGAGGAGACTGCGACACCTCCCCCTTTTCCCCAAAATTGTTTGCTTTTATGGAGAAATTCCATTTCCTCCATTTTTTTCTCTTGGATTAGAAGAATGTCGGGCCTTTCCAACCTTACTAGACTTTTCATTGCTTCTTCTTTTAGGTTGCTACCCATCCCTCTACAGTTCCAGGAGACGATCTTCATTACTTCCTGTTTTGAGATGAGAGGGCTCCTTTAAAGCCCTGGCTCTGTTTTCTATGTGCTTTAGGGTATCATACATGTTGTCTCTTCCTTTATATAGGTGGTAGCTTCATTCATTATGTAATGGATTTGGGTTGTAGATGTGGGTTATAAGTGAGGATGGACCTTTCTTCATGTGAAATTTTCTTTTTGAAATGAACCTTATTCTCTTTGAGTAGTAGTAGGTTTAATTTTTTACCATCCTACCTATAAACATCCAAGCTCATTAAAGGCAAGGACTATTGACATGAATAAATGAGTTTCTTGTGCCAAAGTTACTCCATCTTATAACAATGGGAAGTGCTTAATTGGGTCTTGTGATCCAACCCCATATCTTGTGAAAAAGTGAATCTAGCTCTAGACCACTAGATAATCCAAATACCTTTGTATTAATACTTATGAAGATCCATATATATTGTGAAGTTGTCTCCAACTCTTTTACCATGGAACTAGAATCCACAAAAAAAAAATTCTTCCATTGCCAACTCTTCATGACTAAATTATGATAACAATTAAAAATTTTCACATGAGGATTCCTTTAGTTCATGCATTGTGGATGGTTACAATGCTAAAATTCCCAATTTTTGTTAATGAATAATGGTTGTAAAGTGAAAATATTCTATTTATATTTCATTCAATTTTTTGTTTTATGTTGACCAAAGTTTTATTTACAAATCATACATAGTTAACTTACACATTAAATTTATTAATTTAATTTATTTATTATTTTTAATTTTCCCTCCCAAAATTTGCTTTACTTTTGCACTGCACTGGTAACGAAAGTTTCTTTCCTCTTTCTTTGCGCTACAATGAAAAGTTTCTCATATTGAAAAACCCTTTCCTGCGACTCCCTCATCTTGCATCACATTTCAGCCCATGAGAAAAATCATATTCCTCTGTTAACATGGATTCCTGGTCGTAGGTGATTGTGGGCACTGGGAAAACCTCATTTTCCTTCAATATGGTGAGAAAACCTATTCCTTTAATGTTAACATGGATTCCTGCTCGTAGGTGATTGTGGGCGGACCTCATTTTCCTTCAATAAGGCAACATCTTCTTCGGGTTTTCTTCACCGGTAAGATTCTTAGCTGGTTTTTGTTATTTTGTACAGGAATAGGTTATAAAAATGTAGTTACATGGCTTACAATGGATTTTTCGTGCTTTCCTGTTTCTAGACTATGGGAGTTAAATGAATACTTAATATTGTCCAACTGAACTGCTTATCTTCTTCAGAAGACTATATGGTTAAAAAAAATGGTAATATACAAACAGAACAACTTAAGCATAGTTAAGGTGCTTTTATTTTTTGAACATTAAACCCTGCAGATAAGAAATTTATAGTTATAGGACATGTTTTCTTAGTAGAATTTTTAACATCACTAAAGCAATGTCGAGATCATGGAGAAGCCTTTAACATACCGCTGTAGGTAGGCCTTCGATTCAGTATTTTTGAAGAAGTATTTTTATATGACTGTATAATTTCAGAATTAGACACAGCCTGAAAATCAAGTATGTCAGTCTCTTCTTTCCTCTTATTCTTCTTGCTATTCCTGAGATTGTTAATTTTTACTGCATGGAAGTTCTTTAAAATATTCAACTTTCTAGAGTGAATGTTCTTTATATTTGTTTAAATAGAAGAAATGTTGCCATATTTTCTCCGAGGGTTGTTGCCGTGAAGGAGAAATAAGTGAAAACAAAATCCCCTGTGGTAAAGGGAATAAAGTAATGATTGTAGGAGGGGATGGTTACTGTGGATGGGTGACAGCTTTGCCTCTTGAAAACATAGGATACTAGGTTGCCGTTGTTGATAGCCTTGTCTGCAGGTTGTTTGACCAGTAGCTTGGGATCGACTCTCTAACTTCCATTGTTGTTTGACCAGTAGCTTGGGATTGACTCTCTAACTTCCATTGTCTCAATTTAGAAGAGATGGAAGTATGTCTCTAGCAAAAAACTTGACCTCTTTGTGAGAGATGTTTGTGATTTTGATTTCCTTGTAGAGACTTTCGAGTCATTTGAACCTGAGGCAGTAGCTCTTTCAAAAAAGGGCTTCCCAATTTTAATTTTTTAAAATGGCCTAGCTCTCTGATATGATCTCTTGGTAGCTCTTCTAAGCTTGTGCCTAGCAAATTTAGGTCTTCTAAGGATCGTTGGCTTGCTACTTGGGGAGGAAATATCTTCATTTTCAGACAAAATGAAAGGTCTAATGATACAAGTGTGGTGATATTTTCAGGTGTTCCTTGAGAGATGCTCAACTCAGAGGAGCTTTCCAAACAGAGATGCTCAAGTCGAATAAAATTCCCAAGTGAATGTGGCAGCTCTTGCAATTTGGAGCAATCTGCCAGACAAATGCTTAAGGCTAATTAAAATTCAAAATGAATGTGGCAACTTTTGCAACTTGGAGAAATCTCCCAGACAGAGATGCTCAACTCTAATTAAATTCCCAAATGAATGTGGTAGCTTTTGAAAACTGCAGCTCCCAGACAAGTCAAGATATTGGAGGTTTGTAATATTTCCAAATGAGTCTGGCAGAAATATAATGTTTCTTTGATCTCTCGATTCAATATTTTCTAGGTCTTGCAACTTCCACAAAGACTTGGGAAACTGTGAAATGGGAACATTAACAATCAACTCCCTCAACTGCATTTGTGCGTACAAGGATATTAATCTTAACTCTTAGATATGATTATTTTCATTTAGAAAACTTGGCTACCTCCCCACTAATTGTGTGCTTGCTGGTACAAGCAGAGAATTTAATTTGGAACATTGAAAAATAAACACAAAACTTTGCTTTAAAATGCAGATGTACCTCACTTTCAATTTGCCAAAATTTTTGTAATGGTTGTTCCCTTGTCACTTGAGAAACCCTTAACTTCTTTATTGGAAGCCAGTGAGGGAGGATGGAGTGGGGAGTGTTATTCTAGCATAGCCATATGAGATCAGGTGAGTACTGCATGCGAGTAAATATGCTCTCTAGATTTGGATGCTTAATGAGATCAATGCAAAAATGAGAAATATGAAACCTGTTGGAGTCTTTGCTTACTATAATGAAAATTGGTTGCGTTGTGACCACATATATTGGTATATACAATGGAGCTCAGCTCAGTGGCCAATATAAGCTGTCTTGTGTCGCTAAGTAAAGAATCGTGGCATCTCGTTAGTGGTCCATTCGATGGGCATGGGCATTCATGGAGGTATTCTATTATGTCGGCAAGTACAGAGTCATGGCATGTGGTCCATTCCATCGACATTCGTGCCTACATGTTCTATGCTTTTATTTCACCTGCCATAAAAAAAGAGGTCAGGCAGCAGTGCCAATATTTATAGTGGTGATATCAAGCTGTTTTGGGAGATGCCCTAGTACCAGGGTTGAAACCTTAGATAGATTAATCCAGATTCCACAACATTAAATATATGTTGTTCAAAAGGCCTCACATCTCTCAAGGAAAAATATCATGGCCACAAAAAGATATGAGTGCAAAAGATAATATTCAAGTTATAAAGAAGATCATGAAGATCATGAAGCTACCTATTGATATCTATAAAAAGGAGAGGGAGGAATCATTTTAATCGTCATGGAATCTGGATCTTTCTGATTTTTGAGCTGAGGCTCTTGGAGGGTTTTCTGACCCCTTTTCTCTGACTAGTTTCAATGGTAAAAGATGCCACCCTAGCCAATCCCTTCTCTTTACTCTGTTTAAACATAATTCCAGAGGCAGAATTCACCTATTTGTGGTAATAAGGGTTTTCTAAGGGAGAAATTATGTGGCATCAAGGTTTTGTGGCCTTGTTTGGGAAGAAAAGGGCTACTCTGTGACATCATAGTCCTGTTCAAGGCATTTCCATGGACAACGAGGGTCAGTGAGTGAGGTTTGTGAATCAAACAACCCTGAAACCCTATCTGCGGCATGCGGCCCACCTTGAAGAATCCTTATGTGGCAGCAAAATTTTTTAAAGAGTAAATCTTTAGGGCAGCAAAGTAGCCCTGAGGCCAAATCTTAGGCAGTGGCTCATCTTCAAATGCTAGCACAAGAAGTCTAAATTTGGACAGAAGATCTCCAAAAGAACCCTCTATGACAGTGAGGGCTTGATCAAACCTTGCTGAGGTTGCGGACAACCCCAGAAGGGTTATTTGTGGCAGCAACTGATCCATAACGTCAATTCTGAGGACACAAAATCATTCTCGAAGTTCTTTTGAGGTCAGCTGGTCTATTTGAGGTGGAAACTGTGGCAAAAAACCCTCATGAGGTATGGTTTGGGGCAGCGAAGGACTATTTGGGGAAGAAAATGCTGGTTCAAGGTTTGCTGGAGAAGCAACTAACATTTTCTAAGTAAAACTATGTACAGAGTGGGATCAGAGTTGGATCTCTTTCTAGCCAGCAGGAATTAGTTTCCCCATTGGGAAAGGAGTGCGCAGAGTGCCCGCATAAATCAAGTAAGGGAGACCAAAATTGAACAGATAGGTGCCAAAATTTCTAAACAAGCAATCAAGTGCCTGTTTTCTAGTCTTATCCCAACACATCCCAGTAGCAAGTAGTTAACACCTATCATTGGGGGGCCTTCTGTAGAAGACCATAGCCAGATCCAATCTTAGCCGAAAGAGTTGCAAAATATTCCAGAAGGTGCTTTGGTAGAACACTCAATTCACCTTGATAATGGGTTATATCAGATGTCTGAAAGATCTTGCATTCAAGACATGAGTACTGCTCCTTCAACTGAACATGAAATATCTCTGATAGAAAAGGATATGGAAGAGGCTGAGACCACTTTACCTCCTTCTTTACCTTCTTAAGAAATAAACATAAATGAAGTAGATGTTGGGTTGACATTAGTGCCTAATGCTTCTTCATCGTCAGAAGGGAATAGTTTTTAAGATGGCTGAGCGCATCTGTTGCTACGCTGGCTTGCCAAACTACAATTGGCTGAGCATATCCGTTGCTATGCTGGCTTGCCAAACTGCAACTACTCCAAACTGCTAACATAAACTGCGCGACTCAAACTGCAAACATAAACTGCAAACAGCGACGCCTCAAACCGTAGGTTATGGAGGAGCGCGCCATAATTCCTAATACGATTTGGGTTTCCCACTTATTATCTTTGCATTGCTTGCATGCTAGATTCTCTGCTCTGCCATCCTATGCAGGATTCTCTGACAACCATCCATCAACGCGCGCGGGGATCTACAGGTAGAAATCACCGCCTTCTCCTCCACAATTTTCGTCGGGTTATGGCAGGCTGCTTATTCTGCAAATTTGCCTCTATCATATTTTCCACTGTATTTATCAGCAAATGAAAATAATTGTAAATGGAACAAGTTGTTTGTATGTTAAGGAATAACTATAGCAGGGCTTGAGTTAGGGGAGCTAACAGATTGGTGCATGTGAAGAACTGACTGCAGCAAGAAAAATGTGAACCGGGCAGTTTTAATACTCTCTTGGCACTATATAGATCTAGGATTTGATTAAATATTAGTTTATACCTCTATTGCATGCTGTAGAAGTAAATGGGCATAGGCAGGATTAGATTCTCGAAATGACATCAATGCAGATGCCATGGAAGCTGCAGTTTCACCTGCTAGATCAGAACCAGGAGGGCCGAAGCTCGAAAAACTCCACCACTAAACATCATGAATCTCTGTGCTTCCTCCTGGTTAAGCAGAGAACCCAACATGATGTGAAGAGGCCTGCCATAGGCGCATTAAATGCCCTATGGAAGGCTGGTTATTCCTAATGCAACGGTTACATGAAGCATATCTCAGACCAGACATTAATTATAGTAGGGTGGAGAGCCTTTATAAATGATTATAGAATTTTTGTGCAAAGTATAAACAGGGAGTTTGCATTGACCAGAGCTTTGTGGGTGAAAGGATTTACTCAGAGATTGTGATAAATTACATTCAGTGAGAGTTACCAGGGCTCTGCAAAAATGTGTTGTGGCACTATCTGTAAGGTGTATTTATGCCTTATTTTTCTGGCAATTTTGATAGGTCTCTTGTTTGGTTTCGGTGTCTTCAAACGAGTGTTCCACCATGCAGAGAAATGTCTTCATGACTGCAGTGGAAAATATGAGGTAGCACTGGCTCTTAATGGAAGACCCTACCTGAGACATCCATGATGCATTGTTAGCCTCAGGGCTCAGAGATTTGCTCTGTATTTGAGTTAATAGAGTTGGATGCTTAGGTGTATATATGTGTTAATAAAGTAAGAAGAGCTCATCAGCTGAGACATCCCCATGATGGTAGTAAAGATATTTGGCTTGCATAGGGTTTGTTGATGGCCTGATGCATCTTCTCCTCCACAAGCTATGTGGGTATTTACTATTGCTAAATCATTCTTTTTAGTCATTTTTTGGGTATTCATAGGACCATAAGAGCAGATCCATGGCTATATATCTGGTTGACATCCATGGATCAGTATATGATTTTTTTTGGTCATCTAACATGCTATTTAGTATTTGGTTTGTTTACTGACTATATGATTTTTCAAGAAGTATGATCAATTTCATGAATGTGTCCATTAGTATGCCTTATTTTCTTATTCTAGTACTTTCATGGAAAATACAATGGTTGATTTCGAGCATATACGTTGTAAAAATGTTGGGATGATCTATATGATTCTAAATTCTTGAGACTGAATTCCTGTGCAATATTAGGAGCAAATAGCATATATCAAATTCAAGATTCAAGATAGACATTCTTCTTCATCATTTGACGCCATCAATGCCCAAAGAATATAGTTGATGCATTATAATATTGCTTAGGACCTTTTTCTTAAATCCACGGTTTCTGTTGTTTCGTTGACTCATGGCATGTTCTTTCATATATGTCTCTGTTGGAACTTGCAATCTGAAACTTTATTTACGCCTGTCATAGAATGGATGATGTAGCTCAGTGGTGAAGAAACCTGCCTGCTAGGGGAAGATCTTGGATTTGATTCTTATTTTGTTCAGTTTTCAAAAGTCTCCCCTAGGCTATACAGATCAAAAGCCCTGACTACAGAAATTGTTCCTCTACTCCACCCTTACTTTAAAACTTTCTTCCTGTACATTGGCATGATTATGCTAATGGAAATAATATTTCTATTAATATACATGAACTGCGTGTAGTAACAAGTGTTTGGCATACCACCAGAAATAAAATAAAAGGAATCATTATATAACAGCTTTCTAACTAGCTCAATGAACATGGAACTTGGATCTTCTGTTATTACTATATAGAAATCTGTCCAATTTAGAGAAGAAAATATGATTCATGTTCTCTGTTTTCCAGCTTAAAGGTAACAAATCAATTATCAGACATAGTTATTACAGGGATTTTAGG
Organism: Pinus albicaulis; assembly: GCA_034641835.2. NCBI lineage: Eukaryota > Viridiplantae > Streptophyta > Pinopsida > Pinales > Pinaceae > Pinus > Pinus albicaulis. The sequence goes on from CM076582.1 coordinate 485,194,202, forward strand.
TGATGAGTTGAAAGCTTGGGGTTGAATTCCAGAGAGCATGTGTGCTCTCATTACCTGTCTCATCTGCAAAATCTAAATATTGTTGGAGCTCTGTCTCTTGGCAAGTTCACCCTTTCTTAAAGTTTAGTATTGTTAAAAGATATCAGATAGTAACAAGCCTACCAAACTCAGACAGTCCTCAGCAGATAGGATCCTCATATATTTTGCGAAATTGTAAGTTGTTCATATCCAGCCCTGTTCACCAAATGCAAGTGAAAATATTTGCTCCAAGTACCCCTGCTAGAAAAAGGGTTAACATGACTATACTCACAAAGGATAGTCTCTAGAGTAGGATCTTAGTTCAAAATTATATAGCCCCTTATTCTTTGGTTGAATAAATTACAAAAGAGCATAAATCGATCCATAATGTGTCTAGACTCTAATCAGTGGAAGGCTCTGTCACTGGCTTATCCTGTAACAGGATCTTATTTTGTTTGGTGTGTGGGTGATAGGACACAAGTGAGGATTGGGGTTGATGCTATAATGGGCTGTAATGGGAATATTTTCATTCTCAAGGTACTTCTACATCATTTATGAGAGATTGGGAGAATGACCTATGCCCCTTTCTATATTCCTGTATTATTTGATCTGTCTTTGCCATTTTTTATCAAGTTGTAGACAAAGAAACAATAGTAGAGAAGACAATAATGTTGATCTAACTCCTTTTCCGAATTTAAAGTGCATAAATGGCTGAACCTATTTTAATACAATCTCTATCCATTTCCATTTTAAAAAATAATTAAAGTGCATAAAACCCAGTTTTCCCAAGTACAAAAGCATTTGCAAATTTGCTGGCATTCTAATGTAGAAGACTAACAGAAGCATGTAAATCACATATTGGGAGTCCAGTGATAGATATTGCAAGTTTGTTGTTTGGTTGCAATTTTCTGAGGCTGTATTTTATGACAGTGGAAGACTAGCAGAGGATTTCAGGTGTGTATGTCATATATAAAAAAATATTGCTACAAAAGTAATGTGAAGGAATTAGAAAATCACAAAATTGTTCAATCCTTTGGCTATACAGAATATAGATGTCCAAGGGCTCTCTTGTGAAAGGAGCATTTGAAGCCTTGTACAATTTTACTCCGGAGACTTGCATATAGTTTATACATTTGAATGTTTGCTGGACATTGATTTCTTAACTATCTAGGAAGCCAGAAGCTCCATTCCACCCACAAGATTCCAGAATAATCTGTTATTTCTATGTGAAAATTTATAGCCAGTCTATGGAAATCACATGCTGGGCCACTGGCATTTTTAAAATATTCCATCATTTTGACATTTGGATCACAGCAGTACTGGTATATATGATTTTCATTAAATATACCATCTACCAGTACTGCAGTACCGAAGCATTTGGATCACAGCAGTACTGGTATATATTGATGATTAACTTGTTAATTGTTATGAGTAAATTGCACATGATAAGAAGCATAACATTAAGAAGAAGCAGTGTTAAAAACAAATGCTTTTGAAATGGTTGAACTAGACTAGAATTGTAGTTGATGCTGCAGATAAATTATCTCGGATTGGAACCAAAAGCAATAATGAAGGATATGTGGAACATGGACATCTTCACAAGGATGCTTGAATCAAGTTCATTTAGCTCTTTATTCATACTCATATCTCCCTCCTCTGTTATTCCCACTCTCTATGTTGTCTCAAATTAATATGTGCTATAAATGTCCTCCTCCATGGCAACTGTTTATGTTCCTCATACTTCTTATATCCATGACCATGTCAATGCCCCTTTCTGTTGGTTGAGTTATGCTGATCTAGGACTCGATGGTAATCTAGAGAGGCACTGGGAGCTTTTTATTTCAGAATTACATAGGGCCATCAAGCTTTGTGTATTTTGTTGTTCCATAAGCGCTATAAGGACCAGAAAACACAACTGAATAGGCATAAAGGCAATAAGTTTTGTTTCACATTAACAAGTTTTAGTGAAAATCTTGTTCCCTAAGAAATGGAATGGTGCTCAGTTGCCAAAATATCAAATAGGTGAAGTTCAAAAATTACGATATCATGGTCAGTTTCCATAACATCAGATAGATGAGGTTCAAAAATTAAGAATTTTCTATCTAAATATTTATAATCAGGAATTCTAGCTGTAGGGGCTCATCAAGTTTTAAATATTTAGCAAAGTGGTGTGGTTTTCTGTTAACACTAGGTTAGTTTTCAGGTTTGTTTTGGTTTCTTTTGTGAGTATTTATGTTTATTCTTGAGTTAAAATAAGTATCATAATGACACAGTCATTGTAATTAAATCTGTTGATTCATGTCCATAGGAATCTTATATTGTTTTGTACATGCACTGAGAAATCAGAGTCTGGTTTCTTGATTAAAAATGTTTGTAAGGTGGAAAATTGTATTTAGGATACTCTTGAATTATCAAATGGGCATGGAAATTTGGTCCTAAACAATTCTTAGGGTTTCTGAGTTTAATATGAGACTCTGGAATCTTTTATTATTACTTGTTAATTGAGTCAAAGAGTTCAGAGTCAATGTCTGATTTCTTATTTTGCAGATTGCTCATTTTCTATTGCTACAGATGGAGTTCCAAGATTCTCAGCATCCTGCAAGGGGACACTGCCATTAAGTTGGAGCCAAGGTTAACTCTTGCACCTGCATTCAAAATCAGTAGGACAATTCAGCCATTTTCAGGCAGATCCCACCTTTGCATATTTTTGGAGGAGGGTGCTTTCATGAGGGAATAGTGGGCATATCTTCTAAGGAGAGTTATTGTCTTCTGTTTGATACCTTGCAAAGTCAAATAAAAGTGTTTTCTTGTGTGTGATGAAATATGTTATGTGGTAAACTAAGTTCTGGCTACATTTTCAAACATGCTAAATCAAACACCTACCTAGAGATCAGTTCGGACTTTGCTTGGAGGACAAGCATGTATATGATCTATTCTTAGTGCCCTTTTCAAGATTTGAAGAGAGATACATCAGCCCTAGATGAGGGTTCTCCTACTGTTATTACTTTAATTTTGAGGAATTTTATGTGGAGGCACCACCTTTGTGGCCTTGTTCTAACTTTTGCATGTGATGGGTGTTGATCCATATTTGATTTAGACCTATTGTTATGCCCTTCTTATCAACATTTGAGTGTTGCTTTTGGAGTGATTTGCATGGGGGTAAGTGCTGATCTTATCTTGATTTCACTTAAAATATATATTTTTTATTTTTTTGGTTGGAATTTGAACATTTTTGAATTTTAAAATTTCCAGCCATCTATTTCCTCAAATGTTTCTCATCTTTTGCATATTCCCAGTCTGAAATCACATATTTAATGCTGGAAATTAGATGGGACAGTAAACATTTCATGTTGATTTATATTTTAGAAGTTTCCAGCCAACAAAGGGAGAGCTCCAAGCACTAGATTTGGGCTAAAAAATTTTCTACAGCTGAAATATTATTTTATTTCTCATGTAGATCTTTCTTGGAGGATAACAGGGCATTTTGAGTAGGTTTCTAGAGCCTCTTAAGTGCTTGAGGGGAGCGATAATGAAGTTGTAGGGGTTAGTGTGGGATTGACTTGTGATGATTTCAGCCATGATGATGTTTACGTTAGTCCTGTCCAAGCTTAGATATAGGAGTCTTTTGTTGGTGCATGCCATTCTTGGGATGATGTTGGAGTTGTTTTAATCAAGAAACCATCATGACCTATGAACCAATCATTAATCAAGCCACTAGAACCAGAATTGAATACACACACTTAAAACCATGATGGTGTCTCAACTTCGAGCAACTTGAGAGATTTAATTTAGTTTTATATAATGTGAAAAGGGTTTACAAAGAAGATAGTTCTCAGTGATAGGATAATTGCAGATCTGTGATTATTATTGTATTTTTCAGCTGGTGGTTACTTGTGTCCAGGTTACACCAAAGATCAACCCATCTTACCAGACCTGAGTAGTGTTGCAGAGTATTTGAACTCAGAATTGCAACAAGAACATAAGCCTTATAGCCATTATGAATACTGATATCTTTTTCTAATACTGGGAACATAATAGAAAGGGCATTTCACAAAGTATTCATGCTGGTAAAGATTTTTGGCTATATAGTCCCTTGTTTATGGATCACGTTTGATGACCAAAATAAGTCAAAGGCATTAAAAAATATGACAAATAAAAGAACAAGATAAGGAGTGCTTAGGGATTTTTCTTGCTAAAGCAGAAATAAATAAAATGAATAGCATAACATTTTAACAAAATGGCAGTGGATTCAAAATGGAGAAATTTTTATGAAGTTGTTATAATTTACATTTTAACGTTCTTTTGTAAAGATGCTTCGCTCTCACTTTTAAGGTAGAGTGTAAAATCCATGTTAATTTTGTATTTATTTATTTAAGTTTGATTGTGAAGTTCTAAAAAAATCATAGGTCGCAGTAGCTCCCCTTACACATTATGTCACTGAAAAATGCACAGCATTGCTATATTTGGCACAGTTCCATTTCATTATAGAGATTTTGGAAAAAAATTATGACCTTGGATGTTCTCTATAGTATTCAAGTCAGAATGAGATTCATTTCTAGGTAGTTTCGAGAATTAAAGGCAAACAAATCATAGACAAAAAAGTTCCTAGTCCTTCATGATGTAATGCTCAAGCCTCCTCATGGATTTGCAAAAGCAAGAATGATACCTAATAAATTTTGCCCTGATCCAAAATATATGGAAACATCGAATTTTTATGATCAATGTTGTGTTTTATATTGTTAATTTTTAATCTTATTTTTTCTCTCTCCTCGTTTATTATAGGCGAAACCTACAAACTCCGTTTCTCGTATCATTTTCATTTCTCGTTTCTGGTAACATAGTGCGGTACCCCAAGATCAAAATCACATCAAACAATCTACAAAAATTCCATTAGGTGCTCTTGTGAAATTTTAAGGGTGTATGTTCTGTACCCAGAACCATCTTATGAACAAAAATAGTATTCCCTGCCAAATGAATCTCATCCCTTCCTCCCGAACCACAGGTTCTCAGTATGATGCCATAGAACTCTCATCCATATATTGATTTTCCCAGCTTTTGACTAGAAAATGCAGGTTATTTTCGTAATGATGAAGCAACTGCATCAACTTTAGACTCAAAAGGATGGCTAAAAACTGGGGATCTGTGTTACATTGATGAGGAGGGCTTCCTTTTCATTGTGGACAGAATAAAGGATTTGATCAAGTACAAAGTATTTCAGATACTAAACATTTCGAGGATCATTTAAAGTTCAATTCGAAACCCACAATATTAATCTTTCGAGGATCATTTAAAGTTCAATTCGAAACCACAATATTAATCTTATAGGAAGTTTTCTAGGAGTTGATCAAGTACAAAGAATTTCAGGTACAAAACATTTCAAGTACCATTTAAATTTCAATTCGAAACCCACAATAATAATCTTCTACAGATATTTTTTTTAGGTTGCACCGACAGAGTTAGAGGAGTTGCTCCTCTCAAACCTAGAGATTAATGATGCTGGTGTTATTCCGTGAGTAGAATTTTCTATTTCTTGTTTTGATAAACCTTCAAAGTTCTACATATAGTTGGATTTACCACTATCTGGTTTGATTAGCTGGATTTACCACTTATTGAGCTAATAAATATTTTTGAAGTTTTATCTAGCTTATAACATAGTTTCTCTGCAACATTAGTTGATGCCCCTATTCCTTTACGCATTGATTCAAAGATAATTGCATACATGTTACTTATTGAAGCATGCAACTCTTTGTCTTTTGGGTTTGTATGGTAGGTATCCTGATGATGAAGCAGGTGAAATACCAATGGAATTTATTGTGAGGAAGTCTGATAGCAATCTCTCGGAAGAAGATGTAAAAAAATTTGTTGCAAATCAGGTAAATGAAACACTGAGATATTTAGTTTGTGAACTTGCCTGCTCTCAACATAAAACTTTGGTTTCTTTTGTTGGAGATCTTCTAATTTCCAAGCGAAAATATCTTTTGTGTGCAGGTTTCGCCATACAAGAGGATACGTTGAGTAGCATTTGTCAATTCAATTCCCAAGTCCCCCACCGGAAAAATCTTAAGAAAAGATTTGATTCATGAGGCTCTGTCCACCTCCAGATTGTGACTCCCACGGAACAACCTTTAATCTTTGTGAAGCAATCATCTGCTAGTTTTTTATTTGAAGTTTGAACAACATTTTTTTATTCAAACAACATATTTTAAAAGTGTGTCTAGCTGGTATAATATCACAATGTTGGTTATAAGCATCAATCAATTTTTTTGATCTTTTGTGTCACTCAGGGTATAATGTTGTAATTGACTTCCTCGGCAGTTTAAGGTATAGATAATGGAAGAAAACTAAACATTTTATTATCATTTCCCTTTGCTTTATCATGCCTGCTTTTGTCATTTGTCTACATAACAACTAAACATATCTACAATCTTTGTTTACATCAAGTCTGGGATATGTTCATCATTAATTCTAGCATCCTGTTGACAGATGAAACTTGCAGCACCCAGAGAGAGCATTTCTCTGGTTGGTGTGCAGAACTTATAACATTTTGATCCTACTTGTGGTATTACAATCAAATACTCATGGAAATACAGAAAGTTATGAAGTTATGAATCTAGACTTGTTTTTATTTTATGAAAAGTTGATTTTTATTGTGATCAGTTCGTGACATTCATGAGGATTCAAACATTACTCTACAATTGTTAGATAACCATCTTATTCAGTTATGCGGAAAAGAGGAAAGGAGTCAACTGGTATGACACATGATTAGCTGGTAACTGTTGTAGAGAAAACATGATTTCTAGAAGAATCATCTGATCACAAGCTTGTCTTGAAACATTTGACTTGGGTTTGTCATATAATCCCAATCACCTTTATTATAATTCATTAGAATTTGGTTGGCTTCGTTGCCTTCTGTTTCTATACTTGTGGTTTTGTATTGAGATTAGTTGGACTTGCTGTCAGTGTTTTTCACTTCTGAAAATGCTTTGTTTTTGTTTTGCTCTAACTATGTGTTGAACATTTTTTTAAAATCAATGCTTATTATACAATTTCAAGCACTGTCATAACTCCTCACATAAGTCTTTAAAGGGTGCTAGCTCATTGGAAGAGCACCTTCCATGCAGGAGGTTGGTGGTTCGATTCCACTGCACCGTAACATGAATTATTCAATGATATTGTTGATTTTTTTAATTAAATATTTTTATATTGATTTATTTTAATGGTGAGATATTTTTCTGGAGTCATTGTTTTATATTGTCTCTAGAAAGACAATAGATATCTAGACAATAGATAGGATGAAAGACATTGTCTCCATAAAGACAATATGTCTTTAATTCCAACTATTGTCTTTGGAGAGACAAAAATGAAATTGTCTCAAGTTAAGACAATTTACCAAAAAATTGTCTTAAAACCCCCCTTTGTGTTGTAGTGCAACTATTGTCTCTGGAGAGACAAAAATAAAATTGTCAAATAAAATTGTCTCTGGAGAGACAAAAATGCTTGTGTTATATATTGTCTTTATAGAGACAATATTTTAAGACAGTTTAATTTTAAGATGATTTAATTTGAGACATCCGCTTAAAGACAATATTTAAGACAATACACAAGTTTTATTTTGTCTCAAATTAAGACAATTTATCCAAAAATTGTCTTAAATATTGTCTTAAAACCCCCCTTTATGTAGTAGTGTTTGTTACACTACTGAAAGAAAAACAATTATTTGGGCAAAAGGTGGGATCTCATGCAAACCATAGTAATAGAAAATTCATTGGAAACTTTGGGTAAAAAATGGAGCGGATCTATGATATGGTGTGAAAAGACCCCATGCTCTAGTCTTTCCTTCAATTTCCTCTGCTTCAGTCACAATAGCCTAGTCTTCCCTAGAAAGAATTAGCAAGTTTAGAGAGCTAATAGAATCTTGGGTTGCAGGTTGCAGTCCGGTTGCAAGTTACAAATTCAGGTAACAGGACAAGTAATAACTTATCTATTTTAATCTTTAAACACATTTTAATCTTTAAGCTCTTCTATTTGTTAAGAATTTTAGAATCTTGTAGCATGCAAATCTCTTCAGAAGCATGAAACATGTTTACAATAAATTTATAAGATATAAATTAAATTTAGAATGAAAACAATTATCGAGACTTTTTAAGATATAAATTAAAGTTAAAATGAAAACTATATCGATAGAGTACATAATGTTTATTGATAATTAATCCTCACTTCTTATTAATTATTAATTAATTAATTAATGGTAAAGATAATTATTAATTAATTAATTAATGGTAAAGATATATAAAAGAAAAAAAAAGAAATAGAGTATAAATAGTTAGTTATTACCTTCTGCGCATTTGAAATCTCAATATCAACATTTCTACCAACTTTACTGATATTAAGTGGATTTAAAAAGTCTCTTTTGCAATTTTGAATATAGATAAAATGGCCTAACTCATATTCCTTAGCAATTTCTTAGCAATATGGAATTTATAATAAATTGGCATGATCTATATTGATGTTCACTGCACTGAAAATAGTAAGAAAATGTCCTTCTGTATTACTAGTGAAACATCAAATTTACAGTGATTTTGTTGTTTGAATGTTTGGTTGAGGCATGGATTCCAAATCGAGAAAAATCGAGGAGGTTTGAACAGATTCTAGACTTCTTCTACTTTCGCTATAGGTTCAAGATAATGAATCTAATGACCATATCACCTTTAGTTGCAGGTAATACCAATTGCAAGCCAACCAAGAAAAACCTGGTTGCAGATAAGACCAAGAACAACCAGCAACATGTAAACCAGCAAGCAAGAAGGGAGACAAGACCTGAAAGGAAATGATAAAGATCGATTTTATGCAGAAACCTGACGTCAACCGTTGCTTCTCTCCTGTGCTGGCTCTCAAAGCCGAAGTGCGGGCAACAATGTTTGGTCGCTCTCAAAGCCAAATTGCTAGCAACAATGTCCCATGCAATGAAGAAATGGTGAACCAGTCACCCCAGTCGCCTGATAGCTTCGCATACCTTGCTGGATGGCTCCGCATAGCTTGCTGTCCTCTGGAGGGAGGGAGGGAGGGATGACTTTCTTTACAATGCGAGAGCAACAATCAAATGCACTTGAATAAGGTTTTTCAGGTTTTCTTTACAACGCTAGAGCAACAAGGCACCAGAGCTGCATGCAAACAGATAGCCACGTGGAAGGGCCTTGGAAGGACATCTTAGCCAAGTGGAAATTTTGGATATAAAAAAAGTTTGGATATAAAAAGCATTTAGCACAGTTTGGATAGAGCTGCATGCAAACAGATAGCCACGTGGAAGGGCCTTGGAAGGACATTTTAGCCAAGTAGAAATTTTGGATATAAAAAAAAGTTTAGGTATAAAAAGCATTTAGCACAGTTTGGATATAAAAAAGTGTTGCACGATAGAAATTTGGATATCATGAGAAAATTTTCTATATTAAAAAATTTTAGAAAAATTTCACACAGACAGACTTACGATAAAATAAGGTTTCCCAACATTCTTGCATTTTGGCAGATGATCTTTGCAATAAGAGGTGAAAAGTTTTCTAGCCAATAAGTTTGGTTAAAATTTTGATGTATAAGATTGCCAACGTACAACGTAAAACTTTGGGTTAAATTATAAGAGAGAAAAAAAAAATGAGTCAAAGAGTGAACTAATAAAGAGTCAACGATCAAACGATCGCTATAGTCCTCCTAAGGCAGGGATTAATAAGAGGTAATAGTGAAAAGTTGTTAGTTTTTTTAACTTATTTTGAATTTTATTTTGAATTTTGATAAGAGGAATATATATATATATATATAATTGGTCTAATTAAATATAACATTTTAAATTAAAATTTGATAAAAGTGTGAAAAAAAATTATTATGTATAAGCAAAAAGGGCATAATACAATGAGTTAGCTAGAAATTATTTATACAGTTCATGTACCTGAAAAAAAAACATAGCATATGGATGAAAAGCATGGAGAATTAAACATTTTATTTGGTAAAAATTGGAGTAAACTTTTAATTTCTGAAAACAAGATTTATTAATTCCATTAATGGAAATATATATGTGCATATATTAATTTCAATAGTCCTATGTGATAAGTATCTTTGTTTGAAAAATCTTACCATGTCTATAAAATCTTACCATGTCTAACATTGTTGGAACTAAGGCATGTGCATAGATAAGGCATATGCGGAGTTAAAATTGTGTGGAGCCAAAGTATGTGCAAGTAAAAGAGTAAATATTATTTGACTCCTTCCGTAATATTCCAGAATTATGAAGAAGCCATAATTTTTTTTTGTGCATGAAAGACAGATATAAAGCCTAAAGTGGTAACTTCATTTTAATTATTTAATTGGAAGAATTTATTGAATTTGATATATTCCATGCAAAAATATTTACAATGGTATTTTATGATATCCATTGACTTATATTTTATTTGTAAATTTGTATATGATATGTTGTTGGTTGTATTTACTTTAAGACTTATTTGGGACTAATTTATCAATGTTATGTTAATGATAAATATTGAATATTTTTTTTTTGGTTATGTTATTAATAAAAAATCTAGAAAATAATTTTAAGCTACACTTTGTTGAAGATAACTATGGCTACAAGTTAATGATGGAAATTAATTACCCTTGATGAGTAAGAACTAGGCATTCAATATGAGGATTAGATTATTAATGATGATGGAAATTTATTGATCAATAACTTCTCCAAAAAGACATGACATTATCTTTAAGAGTTAAGAAAGTAAAGCTCCTTAATGAGAAAATAACCACCTTCACCTAGTGGATGAGGTGGAGGTAGTTACTAACTACTAACTGTTTTGGAAAATGGAGATGTTTCTTGTTTTTGTTGGTGAATAACTCACGAAGTACACAATTGTGAGAGTCATAGGAACAAAAAGAGAGAAAAATTAGAGAATTGACTTGTAGACCTGATCTTGAGTGAACTCAAAAAAAGTCAAGATTGAGTAGAGCTTAGTAACTCCATATTTATTTTTTAGAATAAGTCACTACTTTAAATATTTTACTTATTTTTAAGAAAGAATTGTTATTTCTCAAAATTGTTCGATAATTGAAATATTGTGTAGATAAAAGATTCCGAGTAAGCATGCTAGTGAAAAGAAACAGAACAAATTCATTTCTTGGAATAATCGATATCATTTAGATTTCCTATACAATTAGAGTAGTGAAATATAAGACTTGTGTTGCGATAAAATAAGTATTTTCGATTTATGTAGACTTATTGTCTATCATATTTTACAAAACAAGTATTTCTGAGAATCCAAGTGTATGCGTGTTAAATAGAAGTTGATGTAATGAAAGTAGAGTAAATGTGTTTAAATTAGCATTGGTTAGATTTTTCATTTTTGTGTAAGTTTGGTTGTATACACATATAATCTTAATGAAGACAAAAAAAAAAAAAAAAAAAATATGACTTAAAACAATCTAACAAGATAACAAATTAGATTAAATATTGATTTGTATGCAAAGATATTAAGCTTAGGTTGGTATCTTCCAGAGATAATTATATAAAATATGGAGATATGATTAAGAAAATATTTCATAAAATAAACATCGAACATAAGTCCAGTTAAAAAGACCTAAAGTATGAAAAACGAAGAAAGGTCCAGCCACAAACATATCAGAAATAATATCCAGTTAAAAGGATTGGACAATATAACTTCCCAGGTTATCCTTGAGTAGTTAACTGAGTTATTTAGAGGAAAATTTTGAAGTGCCTAGATTAGTATGTACGTAAAAAAAGAAGAAAGGTAGATAACCTTTAAACATAGTTAAAAATGTAAGTAATTTGCAATAATGGGTATGGTTAATCATATTAACATTATCCAAGAATGTTAATGAGTATACCAGGAATATTTTGTAAATAAACATAAGAAACTTTTTGAAAATAATAAATTAAGACATAAAGCATATAATTCTGGGAATATTTTTATATTAATGAAAATATTTTTTAATATTGTTCACGGAAATTGATTAGTCTCTACATCCACGGGAAAACCGTGACCTCTTGATAGTAGAAAATCCTGGTAGATCAACCCGAAGGGATCTACCTATTGAACAAACAAGTAAATATTTTGTAAATAAACACAAGAAACTTTTTGAAAATAATAAATTAAGACATAAAGCATATAATTCTGGGAATATTTTTATATTAATGACAATATTTTTTAATATTCTTCACGGACATTGATTAGTCTCTACATCCACGGGAACCGTGTGACCTCTTGATAGGAGAGGTACTTAGCAACGAGAACTCTCCATAGGAGAGGTACTTAGCAACAAGAACTCGACCAACTGAGCTATCCCTCAAGGGGCTATATGAACTAAAATATAAAATAATAACATCTAATATATATATATATATATATATATATATATATATATATATATATATATATATATATATATATAGTGTTGGTCGAAGAGGACCATAGTGCTAACAATTATATGTTTCAGACCGAAGGTTATAGGTCAAATTTAATCTCATTACAATTACATCCTAGGCATAGAAGCCTTTAAAAATAAAAAACTTTCTCTTATGAAATGTTCTAAGAAAGTGTACAAATAACTAAAATTCAAAAAATTGGAACCTTGGTGTCTTGTCTTCGACGAAAGAGTTAAGTATGATAAAATTAGCAACCAGGAGTTTAGAGACACCTACCTAACCTAGGGAGAAGATGTTGGAAAATTCGTTAAGAATTGGGAAAGCTCCATACTATATTTATGCAGGAAAACTTTCAAAATTCGTTGGAACTTCATTATACTTGTGAATGTTGAAGGAAACAAAAATTTAATTAAGGACTAGTGATAAAATAGGAAATTAAATGTTGAATGAAGAAATAAGGAAATGTTTAATGGCCAAGTTACGTGAAGGAGAGTTTATAATCGGGATACCATGTCCTATCTCTATAAACAAATGACAATTTGTGAGTAAAACAAGTTACAATAAAAAGGCTATTACATTGATAAAACTTGGTTGAGAAGTATAAACCCTATGTAAAGAAAAGCACATTAATATAAGTTTTACATCCACAGTGGGAACTTAAAATCACAAAGCAATTGTTGCTAATGGTCAATCAAGATGTAATTCGTTATGGTTTTAAGTCTATAAAACCATAAGACTAATTTAGAAGGAATGGAATAAAAGACAAGCAAACGATAAGAAATAAGCAAGCATATGGATTTCGTGTAAGGTTAAAACCCTCAACAGAAAATTAAACAAATTTTTATACCAAATATTTATATTTTAGAGTGACCGACCATCAATAGCCAAGGAAAAATTAATTAGTCAGGGCATTTAACCAAAATGGAATCAATTCATCCCTTTCGAGTAAGGGTTTTAACTCCCAAAAATCCTACCCTGTAAAAAATATAGAAAAATTACTAAGAAAATAGAACAAAAATATTAAAATATCTTCCGAAAGAAAATGGGTAATATTTCCGAAAGAAAATGGGTAATATTTCGAGGTCTGAGTGAACCTTATATCTGGCTCTGTCGAGAACATATTATATTCTGCAAGAAACCTTTACACAAAAGAGGTGAAACCCATGTTAAAATTCACTAAGTACAGGGTCCAAAATACAAAAGAATTAACATAAACAAGGATGGCTGCAAGGCAGCTAGTCCCTGCCTTGTCTTGAGTGGTAGTTCGAGGTGAAGACTAGTAAAAAAATTTGAAATAAACCAAGCCTGAGAGAGCCATGTTTTTCAAAGAATAAAATATTTTTTATAATTAATATTTTCTGAATGTTAATTTTCAATCTATTCCATCTCTGTATTCCAGCTATGCTTTTAACATTTTTAATGTTAGTTATTGATCGATTCCATCCGTGTATTCTAGCTATGCTATGCTCTTAACAATGAACATGACATTGGATTTGAGATATACCATTAAACTTTTGCCTTTCCACCAGAAAATGAGGTTGACATATAACAACAACCATGTGAGGCTTTATGGCTTTGGAGCAATAAGGTCACAGTAAGATCGTAACAATTTGTGGATGTGTAGGATGTTCTATTTTTTTCTTTAAAAAAAATTAAAATTTGTGGATGTGTAGTGGCCACGTCTGATTCAAGCCGAAGGCATCTATCAATTTGTGTTTTTTTGTCAATAAATTTGGGGATACCGTATTGGAAAAATCATAACATGAAAAGGGTTTAAATAATATTGACAATAACAGAGACTGCGCAACAAGCTTGTACATAGTGAAGGATTGAAATATAATAAAAATTCCACTGTAGATATAGTTCAGATGTTTTTGATGTTTTGGAATGCCACAGAAAATTCCTATACGAGCTCTAGGATCAGGTAATAAGCACCGACACACAAATTAATAAATCCCGGCTCTTTTAAATTAGCATATAAGATATTTTCAGTAACAATCGTATAAATTCATCATCACAGCTCGTGCCGCCAATATTTGTTGATTATTGGGTGCTTCTAAATCCGGGCGAGTGGTTTAGTGAGACAATCATTTTTTGTGGATTGTTGTTTCTTTTGTTCATCCCTATTTATATTGATGACAAAGTACTGACATCAGAAATTTTAAAATAAATTCTAAAGGTCTTAAAGAAATAAATATGAAAATCAAATGCTTACAACAGAAAGGTCTTAAAGCCATAAATATGAAAAAAATAATTAAAAGCAAACCTAAATATTATAAACCAATATATGATATAAAATATATGCTACGTGCCCTCTCTAAGCTGCCTTGCATGCCACTACGTGCGTTTGTTAGTTCTTACCAGCTACAATTATACAAATCCCAAGATGGGCTTGCTTGTCTACGGAGGAAGAAGTCGAAGGAGATTAAAAAAGAACCGCCTCTACCTGGCTTACGAGACCCGCCTCTACCTGGCTCATGAGTATGACTGTCAACGAATGTCACCTGCCGCATGTTCCCAATTGCGAGTAAATAACGCGGAAGGAAGTTTTTGCAGGTCTCCATATATTGGCCAAATGTTCAGATCTGAAATAAGAGGTGATTGAACCTATGTTCGAAAGGATTGCATTGGTAATGTTCGAGGGATCTCTGTCTCTGCCGGTGAAACAAAAGAGAAAGGTTGTAGGGTTTTGCTAAGTTAAAATCCAAGGACATTAGGCAGCGGGTTTTCCTTGCACTTTTTTTAATGCAGTTCTTCATTTTATTGGGATGTGGGAAAGGAGAGCAAGGGAAGGAATTAGTTGTCTCCTCTACTCGGTTGAAAAATCCGGGTTGGAAGCCTGGGAATAACACACACTTGGTTTATCCAAACGGTACATTCTGTGCTGGATTCTATAATGTTTCGCCAAATAATTATGATTTTGCTATATGGTATGCCAACGATCCTCAGAGAACCGTGGCATGGATGGCTAACAGAGATCATCTCGTGGGATACAATTCTTCCTTGACCCTACAGAATGAAAATCTCACCTTAACTGATTCTTATGCTGAAGGGAGAATATGGACTGCGCCCATCAACACTTCCAATGTAATGGGTCTGGTTTTGTTAGACTCGGGCAATATGGTTTTCAATACAAGCACGAAGAGATGTGTTTTTCATAGCTTCGACTTTCCTACTTTTACTCTTCTTCCAACACAGAATTTCTCCCAGACAAGTTCGCTTTCTGGATTTTTCTAAGGCAGTACTCCAAATATAGAGACAGCGCCGGAATATTCAACTTGGATATTCTACTTAATCTTTCAGGCGGGGGACCAAAGAGATTCACATATGCGGAGCTGAAAGTGGCCATTAATAATTTCAGCAATGAAGTAGGCAAAGGAGGATTCAGGATGGTGTACAGCGGTCTTCTGCCCAATCAGAGACAGATTGTAGTGAAGAAGCTCAAGGGGGTATCTCAAGGCGAAGCCCAATTGTGGGGTTTCTGCACAGACTGCTTGTGTACGAGTATATACCAAATGTGTCATTAGACAAATATTTGTTCAATAAGCAGGGCCAGGGCTAAATAGTTGGGTTGGACTGGAGCTCACGATATCGAATAGCAGTTGGAGTAGCGAGAGCCATATCCTACTTTCACGAAGGTTATTGGAGTAGCCTGGTAAGTAAGAATTTAGCAATCACCATTATCAGGTTTCACCCTGCAGAAATTCTTTGTTTACTGGTAGCATTGATATACATTTCTAGAAGAGCAACCTCATAAACAAAGTATTACATAAAGAATATCACTCTTTCTCTTGGAATTTCGCACAACTTTATAAGTTAGGAACACATGTCCAGAAAATGGCTTAAAATGAAAATGATGGTTCAAGAAAACAATAAACTGAAAAAGGCTTAAAATGCAAATGATGGTTCAAGCAAACAATAAACTGGTTGCGACCAAAGAACCCTTGCTTAATTTCAAATACGGAACTTGACATTAAAAAAACCTGGAATTTTACAGATTTTGAACGCAAACCTATAAATTTTGTCTTTTTGGCTCATTTTCCAGGTTAATTGCTATGGCCGAGTGGAAAGCTCCATGGCTACCATCAAATTGGTTGTGTAAGAATTTCACAATCACCATTATCAGGTTTCACCCTACACAAATTCTTTGTTTACTCTTAGCATTGATATACATTTCTAGAAGAACAAAAGAATTTGATAAAATTTGATTCTTATTGCCAAGAAACCACTGGAACGCATTTTACAACTTACAAGTCGAACACTGCGCTGTGAGCTGTCGAGCTTGCGGACGTCTCTGAGAACAGTGTTCATGGCAGTTTTCCTGTGGCCATTCATTCGGCTGTCAAGAAAATGAAATACTGTCCCGAGTTTTGTAAAAATAATGTTTAGCCCCGTTAAGCGGTGAATTACCCTTCATGGGGAAGGTGCCACACGCCACATATTTTGAAAAACAAGTGTCTGGCATGCATACAATGAAATAACTATGCAAATAAGTATAATACTACCAATTGAAGAAATTAAGAAATATCCAAAGTATTTGTTATTAATATCGAATGTGAGATTGGATATGAAATTCCATCTAAAACCATCTTCATATTCAAGTAGTTTTCTGATATATTTAGAACTAATGAACCACTTCACATTTGAATAAAAATTCTTTGCGCAAATTGTCCAAACATTTTATGCTTCCTAACTAATGCTAGCATTAGTCGATAAGAACTAGAAAAATAGGAATCAAGACGAATCAAGTTAACATTTAACCTAAGTTTCGATAGGTCTGGCCTCGATATGAGGCCAAATAAGACCTCCAAATTGTGGATTGGTTCTCACCAGCGGCAGGCAATTGTGGATTGGTTCTCACCGGCGGCAGGCAGAAAACTGTCTTTAAAACTTTATATTAAGTTAAATGGTTCGATCTCATTTTCCTCCGGGGACTAATAAAACACCCAAAAGCGATTACAATAGTCCCTGCCATGCCGCAGGCGGCAGGGACTAATAAATTGTACATTAACAAATGACTTGAAGAATGCCAGAATTAGGTGAAATAACCTCCACGAAGAAAATGCGAAGGAAATTAAGTAGTTGAGGAACTGTCACCAGCAAGAGTTACGAAACAATGCCTCTAAAAATTTCCTTAGTCAACATTATAAAAATGAGTGAGAATCCAATGAGAAGTTCGTTACAAAATACATAATAAAGACGAGATAGAATTGAGAAATCCTAGTTAAATATATATATATACTCTACAACTTACCAAGTTAAAATAAATTTTGGAAACGAACTATGCTAACACAGTGAATAGAACATGTTAGGTAGCTCAAATAGTTAAAAGAGGCATGGTGGATTAAATAAAGAGCTTAGTTGCAAAGCTGAGCAAAGCTCTCTCGAGTCGAAATGGAGAAATTAAAAGATGTTTTGGTAAATGAAAGGTTGATATGACCAAATTTCAAACCCTAGTGACGCCCATTGTTAGATCTGAAATAACAAACCTTAACCATTGATTAAAATACCTTGGGGTCAACCAATGAATGCATATGAAGCCACGTGGACTAACACAAGTTGTACCAGTTGCACCAATAAACAAAATCCACATAATTGGAGTCGTTCCATGTGTTATTCTTGTGCTATGGCATATGTAATAAACAAACAATTCGAGGTAACTATCACACAATTCATAAGGTGTAACGACATCATATAATGATATAAAGATTGATAAACCTATTTCAAATCATGGTTGCAACATCAATACTACATTCACCATGTTAAAATAGTAACTTAAGACATATAAAATATTAGGAATTTGGCTTATGTGATCCATAAGATTGTGTATAAATTTTTTCGGCGAAAATTACATTCCAACAGATTTTATCGACGCGTTTCGAACCAGCGTCGACAAAATCTGTTGGAATGTGATTTTCACCGAAAAAATTTATACACAAACATATAAAATATATGTTCCGAAGAGGAACAATACTATATACGCCCAAGGAAGGAATAACATGTTTATACTAAAGAGACTTAGATTGATAAATGGTTAAACCATATTTTTTATATAAGGGTATATAAAAAATTGCTAAATGGCTATAATGCCTTGTTAAAATAACCCATAGAAACAAGTAAATCTTATGATATTTCTCTAAATTAGTGGTGTGACAAAAAAATATAGGTTATACACTGTAAACATAAGTTTGAGAATAGGTATAGAAATTAGTAGTTAACTTATGGAATATCCATAGTGTAACGATTTATTCCTTGGAGATTTAAAGGCATTAATAAGTGAGTAGAGTGTTTTTCGATGGGAATAAGTGTAGAAAAAATATAGGGATTTCTCAAATATTATCTATTTAATTAATTGCATTAATAAAAGGAAGATTAATCTTTTATTCAAAGAAATAAATTACTAGGTGATTAATAATAAAGTATTTTATTAGTTAAAAAAAGATAGTTGTTTTATGGGGATTATTACATATTTATATGAAAATTAAGCATAAAGTGAGTAATGACATTTTTCTTCATTTGGTGGAAATGATTTCTTTTGTACTATATTTTTGGTGGATAGAGTTCATCCGTATGTGAAAGAGGAAAATATGTCCAAATTTAATCTTCATGTTTTTACTTGGTAAGAATTGGAGAGGAATTTATACTTATGAGATAAACTTTTACTTTCTGGAAACAAGATTTATTAATTCCATTAATGAAAGTATGTATGTGACTATATTAATGTCTATAATCTTGTGTGATATGTCTTCTTTCTTGAAAATTATTACTAAGCCTAAAAGTGGTGGAAGTAAGGCATGTGTAGAGGTAAGGCATGTGTGGGAGCAAGCATGTGTAGAGCTAAAGTATGTTCGGAAGTAAAGTATATGCGAAGGTAAACCATGTGCGAAGGTAAAAGAGTAAGTATCATTTAACTCCTTCCGTAATATTCCAAAAGCATGAAGAAGTCAAAATATTTAATGTTTTATTTTACTTGTTTGGTTTCACACTTAATATATTTGGAGAAGTTAAGGCATATTATGGATATATTAAGGAATTAATAAATATCATGGTTACATGATTTCTCTAGTCATAGAATTCATTTTTGGGTTACGTGGAGAGAAATGAAGCTACCTCGATGCATACAAATATCGAGCCTAAAGTAACAAATTCAATATAATCTACATTAAATATTTAATTGGAAGAAATTATTAAATTTTATATAGTCAATGCAAAAAGATTTCCAATGGTATTTATATGAAAATTAAGCCTAAAGTGAGTAATGACACTCTCCATCATTTGGTGGAAACCTTTTATTTTTCCCTCATATTTTTGGTGGGCTAGAGTTACTCAATGTGTGAAAGAAGATACTATATCCAAATATAAATTTTTTGTTTTTACTTGGTAAGAATTGGAGAGGAATTTATACTTATGAGATATAATTTCATTTCTCAAAACAATATTTATTAATTCTATTAACAAAAATGTGTATGTAGATATATTAATTTTATATAGGGCTACGAGATAAGTATCCCTGTTTGAAAAATCTTACTATGCCTAAAATTGGTGGAAGTAAGGCATGCACGGAGGTAAGGCATGTGCAGAGCTAAAGTTTGTGCAAAAGTAAGGTGTGTGCATAACTAACGTTTGTGCGAAGGTAAAAGGGTAAGTTCCATTGCTCCACATAAGGTAGGGCTAAAAGGAAATATTTAATTTATAATCATGCTAGAAAAGGTAGTTAGACTTGGATGTAAATGATAAATAATAAAGTTGCAGTGAATAGATTAAGAATATGTAATATCTTGTTTTTTTTTTCTTCAGGAAAATCTGGGCAAATCGACCCAAAGGGACCACATCCTACTGGTCAAACTAAAAAAGCCTAACCCTAAGAGCCTCAAGGATAATTTACCCTGTGACCACCCAATGACGAGGTGCTTTAGCAATGGAAACTCCACGAATTGAGCTAACTCTCGGGGCTAATAATAAACTATTATTTATTTCTTTGGAATTTGAAAATTTGATACATTGCGCATATAAATATATCCAATAATATTTATACGAAAATTAAGTGTAAAGTGAGTAATGACACTCTCCTTCATTTAGTGGAAATATTTCCTTTTCCCCTTATACTATTGGTGGGATAGAGTTATTCTATGTGTGAAAGAAGGTACTATGTTCAAATGTAATTTTTGTGTTTTGACTTGGTAGGAATTGGAGAGGAATTTATACATATGAGATAAACATTTAATTTTTGGAAACAAGAATTATTAATTCCATTAACAAAAATATGTATGTGCATATATTAATCTCTGTAGGCCTGTTTGATAAGTCTCTTCGCTTGAAAATTCTTACTAAGTCTAAAACTGATAGAAGTAAGGCATATATGGAGGTAAATCATGTTGGAAGTTAAAGTATGTGCAAAGATAAAACATATACGTACATAAAGGGGTGATTTCCACTACTTCGCACATGGTGGAGACAAAAAGAAATATTTAATTTATAATAATGTTGGGAAAGCAAGCCAGGTATTTAGACTTGGGTGTAAATGATAAATAATAAAGTTGTAGTGAATAAATTAAGAAGATGTGATAAATTATTATTTTTGGACATTGGATAAACCAACGCTCCCCTTGTGTTTCATGGCACAGACTAACCGCCTCTCATGGATCCTTATCTTTGGTGATACAATCATTGACTAAAACTTGCAGGTTTTGATCCAACGACAATTGTTATTCCCAACAAGTGGTATCAGAGCGCAAGTCACAATTTCGATACACACCCAGATCGCGTTGGGGGGGATATTGTTGGACATTGGATAAACCAACATTCCCTGTGTGTTTCGTGACATGGACTAATTGCATCTCGTGGATCCTTATCTTTGGCGATGCAATCGTTGACTAACACCTACGAGTTTTGGTCTAACGAAAATCATGATTCCCAACAATTATTTACTTCTTTGGAATTTGACCTGAATTACTGTTGCATTGAAAACCCTTGAAAATATGATTTCGTCAAACAATTTTCCATTTTATAGGTTGTTGCTTAAAATAACATTAACTCATGGAGGATTTTGTTATGTTTCTAAAATTGTTTCTCCAACTCCAATTCATTCACAACCCAATTTTATGTAACTCGTCTGCCAATGACATATATGATGGACCATAGCTATAGTATACCATCAGTTGTAGCCTATAAGAGATAATATTATTTAATAGGTGCATGGTCATTACTCAAATGATTTTTCATGCTAGGTGTCAATTTTTTATTTTTTATTTTTTATTCATTTTATTAATGTTAGGGGTTGTTGCTTAAAATAACACTAACTTGTGGAGGATTTTGTTATGTTTCTAAAACTATTTCTCCAAATCGAATTCATTCATAACCCAATTTTGTGTAACTTGTTTGGAAATGACATATATAAGGGCTCACAAATACAATATACCATTTGTTGTAGCCTATAAGAGATAATATGATTTGATAGGTGCATGGCCAATACTCAAGTGTTGTTATGCTAGGTGTCAATTTTTTATTTTTATTTTTTATTTCAAATTTATTTTTTTTAATAGTAAATTTCATATCCAACATAGGTATTTATTCTAATCAAACTTTGCAACCAATAAAAAAATAGTTTTTTTTTGAAAATTTTGAAAAATAGTTTTCAATTTCACAAAAACAAATTTAATAAAAAAATATCAAAAAACATTTGAAAACATTAGAAACATTTTTTGTCACAATTAAAAGTCAAAATATTTTGACTTAAAATCGATTTTTACACTCCTGGTTATGGCAAGGACTAATAAAGGAAGTGATTCAAACATTTTTGAAAAAGAAAAGGAAATTAAGTATATTACGATTTAAAATAAAATAAAAAATATGAGAGATATCGTTCATTCCTCCCAAGCCAATTGACACACATAGAAACACATACACACACGCGTGCGCGCACACATAAACACACAGACACATGGTAATAGATTATATTGTAAGTAAGCATAAGACTAGTATTTGATTTCATATATAGGATTAAAGATTAAATGCTATTAAAAAAAACATGACCTCATTGAATATAAACTTTAGTAATGACTAAAAGGAATATCAATATTAACTTTATTACATATATTATTTAGGTTGAAATTTCCTTTTGGACCTGTAGCAAGACCTAACACTGTTTTTTATTTCTTAAGCACTCATATTCCTCAAATGCAAGGAAACAAGTTAACAACCCAATACCTAAAGAAATTTGGCAAGAGTGGAAGTTTGCCACCTTATGAATCACAAATTTTTCATTTCAAGCATGGTTTTCCTCGAATAATACTGATGAGTTAGTACACTTTCATGAATAGAAACTAGTGATGGTTATTATTAGTGCCAATTGACAATTGAGTCATGATATGTTTTTTTTTTTAACATTGGGAAAACCTATCATAAGTCGGCTTTCAAACTAGCAGTAGGGACAATGATCATCAACAACTATCCATGAATGCATGTTGACTCATCACTGTTATTCAAGGAAAACAATGCCACACGGAATTACCATTGGTGGTTCGTAAGGAGGTAAGCTTTCACTCTTACTAGATGCATTTGGGTCTTGTGATGTTAACATGTTTCCTTATGTCTGAAGAATATGAGTTCTTAGTCAAGCAAAAGAAATTTTAATTAAATCGTAATAGGTTTTTCCACCTTTAAATTAAAAAAAAAAAAAAAAATCATATTAAAAATAAGTTTTTTAAAACCTGAATTTATTAAATTAAAAAATAATGATATTTATCACAGATTTCTTGAATATAAATAAAGATTTAATTAATAATATTAATTAATTAATTATATTCAAATTTATTTATTTTTTCCCTTCTTGAACAAATAGACATGGTTTTTTGAGTGGCATAATGAATCTTAAGAAACATTAATATATTTTGCATTATTCAAAAGAATTTAGAATTAATCCCATGTTTTTTTTCAATCCAACTTTGCATGTCTCCCATGATTTTATGCATTTATGATGGAGCATTCATTAAGGAGTAAGTATCTTAATCAACTACCTAGTACACGTGAGAATAACTTAGACCATGTAATTCCTCATTCCATCTTTGATGACACTTAGTAGCTATGGATTATGAACATTCAGGTGGATCAAAGCATGTGGGTTATTAAGAAAGGTGGTTAAGCATCCATTTATGACTTTAACCTTAGATTCATTATTGGCTCTCACCGATTAGGAATGAGGAGATGCAAGGCTATAATTTTGGTATTGTTTACACTTTGTAAGTTCCCCTTATCCCATCACACCCCTCCCATGAGCGACTACCATTATAGGAATTTTTATTCTCTTTTGTGTGACCTCAGAGAAGTTCAAACTAGCTTGAAAAGGATGTAAGACAGATTTGGTAAATGCATTGAATACTATGGTTAAATCCATTGTTAAATGGAGAAATTAGAAAGAGGAATTGGAGTGCAATATGAAAGTGTAAAACTAGGTAAGAAATTCTTATGCCATGGAAATCGTAATTGTTAAAACTCAATGAATTAAAAAAGGAATTGTTTAAATTTAAGATTATCTCTCACTAGTTTTTGTAGATGGATGTCTCAAGTTGGAGGCACTAAAGGAATTGGTTAAGAAGATCATATCCTATCTAAAAATTCTACAAAAATGGTCAATTATCTTTTCCATTTTATTAGAGTCTTAGAACCTTGTGGCATGTGATTTATCGCAAGCACATACTTTAGAAACAAATATTTTTTTTTCTATGGAGACAGTCCCTTTCTGGCATTGCCAATTTTTGGGATCAAATGGAAGTTGACATATGGATTAAGTAACCAACCATGGGTTATCAAGTAGGATCAAAGTGTTGAATCCTTAATTTTTATTCTTTTAAATAATATTGTGTTTTTTCCATTCATAGTATTGTTATCTCAGTTTGTAATGAAATATATGTATGAGTGACTTTTCAACGAGTTAGAGTAGGTGGAGCAAGAAAAATTTGGATAGAAAAAAGCATGCTCTTAACTCTAAGTTTCAGTATATAGATCTATTTCCACATTGTATGGTTCGATCATATATTCCCTTAATTCAAGATATAACCATGAAAGAAAAAAATATTTAAAATAATTATTACATAGATTATATATTAGAAACCTTTTTTTTTGTAAGATCTAATTATATTATTAACCGGAGTAATATTTACAATAAATGCTTTGGAATGATGCCTTAATTAGCCTTGATATTCCAGTATGGAAACCAAACTAGATGCAATAATTGAAGCTCAGATATGAGTTTTGCAAAATAAGCATGATATGTAAAATATTCAACTTTTATATAATAAAAAGTAATTTTATTTATATATATATATATATATAGAGAGAGAGAGAGAGAGAGAGAGAGAGAGGAAAGAAGCCACATAGCCAATATATACATGTATCAAAATACTATGTTGAGGATTCGCTTTAAAGGAGAAAATATCAAAGTCTAATTAGAAACAAGAAAAAAAACTTACAAAAACATATATAAAACATGACAAAAATTATAAAATAAATAACAACAAACAATTAAAGCCAAGGAAAAGACTTCGTCCATAATTTTCACTAAAGCAAAAAATTAACTAATGCATAGAGAAATATATTTAACATTTAAGTGATATTTTACTGTGATTAAATTAACAATAATTTTGGATCTCTTATTTCTCTACTATGATAAGCCTTATAACTTTCCAAAAGTAAAACTTAATTTTTTTGCGAGAAAATAAAATATATATGATACAATATAGATAATTCAACTTTCTAGAGTAGTATGATAAAGAAAATATGATTAAAATATTGTTAACTTTGAAATACAAGTTTTCCAATCATAGCATAGAAGGAGTTCATCCCATTTCGTTTCTAGCTTATATTTCATCCTATAGCAGTATGAAATATGTATGTTTTTTTTCCCTTGTCCTGAAGATCAATATAGTGAACATCTAGGTGACATCTATGGGAATTCATTCAAACTAGATCGAGCACTTAATGAAATATCATCATTGAAATATCATCATGAACAAAATATCTCAAACCAAGCCAAACTTGTTATGTTGTGGGCATATTTATATCCACTACATATTTGCATGACTCTACTCATCTATTATTATTTTTTTGTTGTGTTTGCTCCAAAAACACATGGATGGGCCTCGTTTAATGATTGAGATCTACATATAAGTTAATAGTTGAAGGTAATTATGATTATAGGGCTAGCGTTTAAATAAGTTAAGAGTTAAATTCCTTAAGGATGAAGTTTTATACAAATAGGAATCACAAATGATAAGTATTAAGCAAAATTATAGAGATTAAAAATGATATTGATTATAAATAATATGCATTATGAATGTTTTGGATTATAGCTTATATGATTATGGATATTTTTTTATGAATTATATTATTTATAAATTATGTTCGACTACAAATAATTCAATAACAAATTATAATCATTACATATTATAATAATTAAAAATGATATAAAATATATAATTTAACATTTTAAAAAGTGGTATACCATAAATAATCAATATTAAAAAATTAAGTTGGGAGTCTTTACATAAACTAACTAATTAGTATCTACTTGATATAATAGAAATCTATTAAATATAATTTAAAATTTCTATAGAGGGAAGATTTAAAATTTCTATAGAGGGAAGGATATATTATATTCAGGGAAACCCAAAATGAGCGATGCAAAATTCTCTGAATTTATCTTAATTTGATAATATAATTATATATGATTGACAACTATAGTTATTTAAAATTCCCTTTTGAATTCATAAATAAAAATTATTTGGTTCCCAAAATGTGAATTGCAAAGAATTCTATTTAGTAAATAGTAAATATTGGAACAACATCTTTTGTTTTATCATATAAATTTAATGATACAATTTTTGGTAAATATTGTGAATTTTAGTTGTTTAAAATATGATTTTGAATGCATAAATTAATTTAGTTTTTTCTTTTTCTTTTTGTCATCTAAATTTAGTGATATAATTTTTGGTAAAAATGCGAATTTTAATTGTTTAAAATATGCTTTTGAATACATAAATAAAAAAAATTAAGTTGTCAAAATGTGCTCTTGAATACATAAATCAATTATTAGTTTCTAAAAAAATTTGATAAATTTGAATTTTGAAAATTATATAAATAAAACTTATCATTTCAACAAATACTTATTTATTTTGA
This sequence comes from Pinus albicaulis, assembly GCA_034641835.2. Classification (NCBI taxonomy): domain Eukaryota; kingdom Viridiplantae; phylum Streptophyta; class Pinopsida; order Pinales; family Pinaceae; genus Pinus; species Pinus albicaulis. The sequence continues at coordinate 485,220,807 of CM076582.1, forward strand.
GATAAAATTGATTGAAAAAATACAAAAAAAAGTCAATCTCGTAAACTACTTCTGCAGATTTTGCAAATAAAAATTACCATTCCAATAAATTATTATAGAATTGATCGAAAAATACGCGAAAAAAGAAAAAAATGTAAGAGGTAAAGTGCCCCATTTGCAACAACCCATTGGAAAACATAATGATTCCAAAAAAATGTTTGGAAATACAAGTGATTCATCAAAAGTGTTGGTTACTGTGTCAGTCTTGCATTTTTACGAATGGAATATTTTTCAAATTCCAATAATGATTATGTATTGGGTTCATGGTATGATGGTATTTGAACCTCTTCTGGTGTACAGAGATATTCTCATTCCAACATTGTATTGTGTTCTTGGTATGAGGGTCTGAACCTCTTTTTGATGTATAGAGATTTCTGAGAATGGTTGGAGGCAAGAAGACCTGGCTTGAGGTTTTGATTTGAAGCTTCATGTATAAGGGAGGAATGGGGGAGCGGATGGAAATTTTTGGTTATATATATATATATATATATATATATATATATATATATATATATATATATATATAGAGAGAGAGAGAGAGAGAGAGAGAGAGAGATGATTACAAGTGAACATTGGCTTTGCATTGGTTATATGGTGTAGATAAAGACTCGTGCAAGTTATCGTCGGTGTTGTAGAGAGCTCGAACCACACAAGGAGTAGGTCATTGGTGTTGCAGAGAACTTGAACCACACAAGGATTAGGTCATTGGTGTTCTAGAGAGCTTGAACCACATAGACGAGATATCAAATGAGTGATGGCGGGACGATGCATAGGAGTAAATTGAGTTGAAATATTGGCAACGTAGATATACTTTCAGTATTCATCATCCTTTTGCATTGAATGTTTAAGTACCAGAGTACGAGATGCATAGGGGTGGAATGAAAATGGATGAGGGATGTGGATGGACATATGATGATGTAGGTGAATAGATGGAGGACAAAGAGTCGATGAAGACTGGACCGAAGCTTGTCAACATGATGGGTTGGTCACATGATGATGTTGGGAGTGATTTTAATTTTTTTGTAGATATTTTCATTAGGATGTGGGTTTTGTTTTTAAAACAAGTTGGAGGAAATATTTCCTAGTGTAAATGTAATTTTAGTTTCCCATATTTTATGAGAAGGGAAAATGAATCATCACTTGTGACTCTTGGTTATCCCATGTAGCTTTCATTTTAGAGAGGAAGAGTGTTTGAGAAGAGGAGTGTGTGTAGTAGATACAGAGAGAAGGAGAAGGAAAGAGAAAACTCCAGTGATATGAGAAGAGGAAGAGGATGAGAGGCATGAGCTACACATGCCCACATTGTAAATATGACGAGTTTAATGTATGTTGAATGTGATCAATGATTGGCTGGTTTATATGCCTTTGTGGTTGTGTACTTATCTGTCTGTATATAATTAATGAGTTGTTGGTTTGTAGATAAATAGATTTCTATATGGAACTATGGTTGCCACTTTTTATTCCTATGCATGTTTTTTTTAGAAATTTGCACTCGTTAAGAATCTGAATGTTTCATAGTTGCAAGCCTTTATGTCAAATCAATGCTTTGGTATAAACGTATTTTGCAGTTGAATTTATATGTAATCCTCTATGCATATGGGTAAGATATCAAAGGTTATATATGCACTGTGATTACGTTTGAAATTAGACCATGTGTTGTAGTTATTTTTGTGTGTTTTTTCAGTAATATGTGGAGGCTCTGAATGAATTGAATGACTGCACACGGGCTAACCTTTTCAATAGTGTGTGTGCTCATGTAAGTGGGTATATATATATTCAATTTTTTGATGAATTCCTTGTAAAAAATGATCGAATTCCATGTTGAAGACTGTCAACTCTATTGAAGACCATGAACCCTGTTGGTATGGGTAGTTGTGCAGCGTATGTATGGAAGGGTGGCCTATGTATGTTTTTGGTTGATATCCCTTGGTTTATTGGTCATTCTATTTATTAAATATGCCTTTGGTTGAATATAAGAGTCTTCATGTGCATTGAAACAAAGCACATTTGTTTCGAGTGTTGTCACAACCTATTAATTGGGGATTTGTACCATTGGTTGAGCGATAATGTAATCTAGAGAAAGAAAGGCATGTGAAGTTGTTGATAGCATTTAAGATTGATTCAAGATTGTGGAGAATAGACCTTGCATAGGGTTGAGTTGATTTAGCTCCAAGAAATATAAAAAGACATTTTATGGGGTGCTAAGAAAATATTTCGCAACACCTATGAGATTTTTACAGCGCTGCAAAAATATTTTGCAGCTCCTACAAAAAGCATTTTTCAAGGTTGCGTATGAGATTTTGGAAGCTTGTTTTGGCATGTATATTGTGCCATGTGTTCAAGTGAATCCCATGTGAGTTGGATGAGGTGATAAAAGGGTTGGATGGATTTTGATATATATCTCATGGAAATTATCAAGAGGAATTCATATTCTCTGTTTGACTGCATATTTCAAATTAATTTCTGAATTTCCAGAATTTTTTTTAAAATAGAGTTGTGGGTGTTTGTGTTGGAGTATCCTGGGAAATTGGGAGACAGTTGGGGCAACCTGGTCTATCCCCATCAAGTGGTATTAGATCTCAACTATGTTTTTCGACAATATTGGGGCCATGGAAAGCTTTCATCTTTACAGCTCTTCGAGGAAACAAATTTTACAACATGTTGAGGTAAGTCTATGTTGAATTGATATTTTTTGAGTGTGAGGTGTGTGATTATATAGTAGAGAGTGTGTACCTTTAAGTAGAACAAATTTCTCTTTGGTGATGCGGTCATAATAACAGAGATTGGATAGTGGAGATTCTTGCACATTTGAAAACAACTTGATAGTGAAAAGAGGTTGAAGAGAAAAGGAACCTTACAATAGTAAGTTAGATGATTGCAAGGAGTGAAGAGTTGATACGATCTTGAGGAAGAACAATTCCATTGGTTGGAGAGGAATTGGTTCATCAAGTGGTGGAAGATGATATCTTATTATAGATATTATAAAATTTGATATGATTTTTATGCTAATTTGGTCATTAAAAGAATCATGTTTTAAATACTGAATTAGGAGAAGTTGTCATGGCAAGTAAGATATGTCAAAGTAGGAGCGGGAAAAGCACTTGGATGAAAAAATGGTGAAACAACCCAATAGAAAAGCTAAGAAGAATGAGTGGTTGAATATGTAGCAACCAACAACTTTGGAAGTGAAGGAGAAAGAGTGCTCAAGAAGAGGTTCTACTGCAGAGAACCTAGAGAAGAGAAGATACCAAGAGAATGACTTGGTATGGGTGACAAGTAGCAGATTTGTTACAAAAAAAAGAAGGGGTTGTTGCATCTCACTAGTAGACAAGGAGAGTCACAAGATATAGATATGAATATAATTGTTGTTACCAAGCAGGGGCTCAGAAGAGAGCCACAAGTAGAAGAAAAAAAGTGGTAAAGAAGTGATTGATGAAGGATTTGAGAAGTTGATGGTTGAGTTGGGGCAAAACTCAATCATGTGAAACAAGTGCTACAAGAAAGTCAAGATGACCAGAGTTATGAGCAGGAATAATGGTGCTAATTTAAAGAATAGGAGGGTCTGCAACGCTGAAAGTATGACAATCGTAAGAAGACTTTTCCAGCAACATTTGTGTGAAGATTAAACAAGGAGGTAATGGATTTTTGTTTTCACTTAATTGTGGATTAATTGTTGATTACATGTAGCAATGAAAAATGTTTGCAGCTAAGGATAATGGAAAGGAACCTTGTGGTAGAAAGTGAGGAAGCACAACAAAGTTCTAAGAGGAATAATATGACTAAATTGTAGGAAGAATCGAAAATAGCAGAGAATGATCAGATGAATATTCCAAAGGAAGGAGTCAGCATAAATATTGGGAGAATACTAGGCATGGAAGAGCTTAGTATGGTATTTTCAAACATGTTGATGGATTTATCTTGTTGCAGTGGATTTGTATGAAGTTCACAGTGAAAAATGAGAAGCTCATGGAAGAAGGCGATTTTTGACTACTGTCAGAGAGAAGCCATAGTATATCAAGTTAGGAAAAAATTGATAGAGAAGTAGCTTAAATCAAATTACAGCTAAAGATAATGAGAGGACTGCTACAGAAAGATGAGGAAGACCCAAGTTATAGATGAAGTCTCTGGAAGAGAGTGAAATGGATTTTGTTGCAGGTGAAGTTGAGATAGAGATAAATGCTCAAAGAAGGAAAAGATAAAGGCATTTGAGTTGTATCCATGGAAGAATAGCCTAAGGGTGATGAGCAAATGTGATGAAGCAGATAAAGATTTGATGAGTAGCCTGAAGACAGTAAATTTCATCCAAGGACTGAGTTATAGGATGAGATTGACAAAAGGAAAGCAAGAAGGTGTAGTTGGTTAGATGAAGAGAAAACCTTTGATGTTGAGGAAGTTTCTAGCAATGTATTGGAAAGTTTGGACAATTCGGCAACAAGTAAAGTATATATTTCGCAGTATAAGTGGTAGAAGAAGGCACAAGTTGAGTTAAGGATATGGTAAGAGAATTTTTTTACTGCGGCAAGTGACAATGGAGGAAGGTGAGGATATTTTTCATAGCCTAGATCACGAAGTGCTCGTAGGTTTCTGAAGAAGAGAACTAGGAAAATGCCAAAAGCCCAAACTCGAGAGAAAGTTTGGTTAGGTATCATGTAGGAAGGTGGAGGCTTGTTACTATAGAGGCATGTTGCAACTCATGAGTTGAAGTTGTCATGAGAAGACTAGATGCATATGACTAGGAGGTCATATATTTTTGTACCATGGGAGTCTGATGGAGGTGCATATATGGAGCACAAAGAGTCAATGAAGACTGGATCAAAGCTTTCCAACATGATGGGATGGTCGCATGATGATGTTGGGAGATATTTTAAATGATTTGTAGATATTTTCATTAGGATGTCGGTTTTGTTTTTAGAATAAGTTGGAGGGGAAACAAATCGTCACTTGTGACTCTTGGTTATTCCATCTATATTTATTTTTAGAGAGGAAGAGTGTTTGAGAAGAGTACTGTGTGCAGTATAGGTAGAGAGAAGGAGAAGGAAGGAGAAGCTCCAACACTAGGAGAAGAGATAGAGGATGAGAGGCTTGGGTTGCACAATCCCACATTTTAAATATAGCTAGTTTAATGTATGTCGAATGTGATTAATGATCAGCTTGTTTGTATGCCTATGTGTTTGTGTACCTCTCTGTTTGTATATAATTAATGATTTGTTGGTATGTGGATAAATCAATTTCTTTCTGGAATTGTGGCTATCATATTTTATTCCTGTGCATAGTTGTTTTTTAGAAATCTGCATTTGGTAAGAATTTTAATGTGTCATGGCTGCAAACCTTTATGTCAAATCGATGCTTTGATTTCAAATATGTGGAGGCTCTAAATGAATGGAACGAATGCACACAGACTGAAATTTTTCAATAGCACGTGCACTCCTATAAGTGGGTATACATATATATTCGATGTGTTGATGAATTCCCTACGAATGATGGTCGAAATACCGGTTGAATATTGTCAGCTTTATTGAATATCTTGATCCATGTTGGTATGGGTGGTTGTGCAACGTATGTTTGGTAGGGTGGCCTATGTATGTTGTTGGTTGAGGCGAGCCTTATTTCCCAGTCCATCGGCCCATAAATGCGTCGATGTAGGAAATTCCCACCATTGGATGATGTACTGCTTTAATCTTATGGTGGGCATTTCCTGCCTCGGCGCATTTATGGGCCGATGGACTAGGAAATAAGGCTCGTCATTGGTTGATATCCCTTGGTGTGCTAGTAATTCTATTGATTAAAGATTATTGCGGTTGAAAATAAGATTTTTCATGTGCGATTAAACATAGAACCTTGGTTCATCCATTGTCACAGCCTATTAATTGGGGATCCATACGATTGGTTGAGTGAGAGTGTAATCCAAAGAAAGAAAGGTGTGTGAAGTTGTTGATAGCGTTGAAGAGTGATTCACGATAGTGAACAATCAACCTTGCAGATAGACGAGTCGATTCATCTCCACGGAATTTGAAAAGACAGTTTTTGGGGCACTACGAAAATATTTCACGGCTCCTATAGGATTTTTACAGCCAACAGGCATTTTTAATTATTGTGTATGAGCTTTTGGAAGCATGTTTTGGCATTACAGTTGTTCCATGTGTTCAAGCGAATCCCATGTGAGTTGGATGAGGTGAGAAAAGGGTTGGATGGATTGAGAGAGATATCTCATGGAATTTATCAAGAGAAATACATATTCTCTATTTGACTGCAAATTTCAAAATAATTTCAAAATTTCCAAAAGTAATTTAAAAACAAAGTTGTGGGTGTTTGTGTTGGAATATCCAAGAATATTAAGAGACAGTTGGGGCAACCCAATATGTCGCCATCATATGAGCATTGTCCTTAGGGTGTATTAATGGGTCTAAAGCATTGTAAATATTGGTTTCTTTTCCAATAACCAACTAATATATCATGCATTCGAACGTTGCAAACAAATATAGTATGTTTTATGACATAAAGTGCAAGAATGATACCCAAGGAATCATGTGTCGGCAAAGAATCTAAAAACTTGAGTATCAATGGGGGTAACGATAACAACTTAGGATTAATGTCCAATATAAAGATTTGTGTGTATATGTAAAGAATGTGACAACACATGTATATTTAATGAATGGGAGAAATCGAAATCATAGTTTAATAAAAAAAATATTATTATATTAAATTATTCTTTTATTTTAAATTAAATGTAATTGATAAACATATATTACTGAAATTATTTATAATGTTAATTTTAAAGTGAGAAAGAATTAATATTATTTATAATATTTAATGTTTATAGATTAAATTGAGACTTATATTTTATTTTATTTTATTAATATATTATCAATAATTATGTTGAAAAGTATATTTATTTTAGGTTATGGATATGATTGTTTTTTAATGAATTATATTTTATTATTATTTTTAAATATATTATGAATAATTATGTTGATAGTTGTTTCTCTTTGAGGTTTTGGATATGGGTTTTTTTTTGAATGAATGAATGTGGAGGATTAAATGGGAGGCGAATATTCTTCATCATATATGCTTATTAACTGTTGTTTTAGCTCTGAACTTTTCCTCACCCAAGAAATTTACTATACGATATTGGACAAGAATAATGATTATTTATTTTTCCACGGGGTTAACAACACCATTTAAAAGAAAAAAAATGTGGAAATAGAAATGCAATTTTACAACGAAATGATGAAAATAGCTTTTTTCTCTCCTCCAGGTCATATAGTATTTAATTTTGTGGTTGATTGTATATGGTTTTTTAATTTAAAATCTATTCTATTTATATATCAGTGAGAACCCAAATAATGTGTAGCTAGGTTTTATCTATTCATCCAATAATTTGTGTACTAGGCACAACAACATTTCATAGCTCAATAAAAATAATGGATAAAATAAACATTTACCATATAGTGACCAACCCTCAAGTAGATGTTCAATTTTACAAGGTGGTCCATGTGATTAAACTTTATGCTCACATCTAATGGGTTTGAACAAAGATTATGTTATTCCACAATAGTTGGGATAAATTTTAAAGTTGCATTCAATATATGACATGATTTCACATCGAAGGTGAGAATAAGTAATTTCTTGTATTAATTATTAGTAGTTTTTGTCATGACTTTTTATTAAAATTCAATATAGATTTCCTTAAATCACAAATTTCAATTATGTTGAAGTATTTTAGGAAAATTTTAAAACCTTAAATATATTTAATGTGTAAGGAGACAATTCATTAAGTCTGAAACATAAAAGGAAGTTCCACGGTTCAAATCCCTTAATAAACATGTTCAAATCCCTTAATAAACAAGTCCAAACTCATTGAAAAATTCCTAAATAAATAAAAATCAATCATATTATATTACCATTATACTAAAAAAATTATATTTATAACTTAAATAGATCAATTTAAAATTATTTAGTATATTTTTTCCAACTTCCTAATATTTTCTATAACCTTTTAACTAAAAATTTTCCTTTAATGGTTAGCTTCTATGGTTGATCAATACATACAAAAAACGCTATATAAAATGCATTTTATAGAATTTTATTCAATGTTCATAATACTATAGCAAAGTTTGAACCACATTAAAGCAATTTCCCAAACACTGGATATATACTAGCATAACCACATTAATAAATGTGGTCGGTATACGTTAATAGGCATATATCAATCACATGCACAACCACATTATTAAAGGTGGTTGGTATACATCGACAAGAACCAATGGATATGGACTTAATATTAATATTAATATAGATATTAATAAATATATAATTATAATAATAATGTGGTGGTTATTGGAGGTGGTGAACTTACACATGGCATGATGTGCAGACATGTTGATTAACTCAACAACCGTGCCCAGGAAAAATAGTTTATGTCGAGGGTTCTACTTTTTCTCATGTGTTTTCTCTACTGTAACGACGTCTGGTCTGGTCCAGCGAGGGGCTTGAGTATTTTTCCTCATTTTCAGACTAATACTCAACTGAAAGGTGAAAAACGGGGTTTTTATTGTCATCGTTTAACTGTAGGCACATGCATGATCTTATGGTGGTGGTAAGTAGTTTTTACTCTATGTTTTAGCTTCCTTTTTACTGTCTTTTACATTTTGTCAGTGGCTAGTCTTAAGGAATTAAGGATCATGAGTTTTCTGGGAACTGTGTGAAAATAGAAGTGGTTTTTGAATTATTTACGGGAGGTGGTTACATGGTTTTTTCCTCTAAAATACTTTTTACCGGGTGTCGGGTGGTCTATCCGTTTTGTGGGTAAGCATCATGGGGAAGGAGAAGGACTTCGTGGATGTGGAACCCAATGTGGAGGACATCCTATTGATTTGGGGTTTGGAACCCACAAAGAAGAACTTGGCTAAGGTTACCCTTCCACCGAGACCACATGCTAGGAGGGATGGGGAGGATAAGCTGAGGTGGAGTCTGGTTGAGGCGTTTGTCTCATTGAAAGGGGTTGACCTGCAAAACCATATTCCTCGGGTCTCTGACAAGTCTCTGTCGAGAACTATTCATGGAACGACTGGGATGGGGAAGAAAATGACAGTCTGGTTTATACCCTGGAGGTAAGGAAAATTATTTCCAAGAGCTCTGTTTCCACTCTTATTTTCCATTTAGGCGGACTGGAAGATATTGTTTATGGGGCCAGATTGGAAGGGAAGGTGGGTTTCAATGTTGTTTTAGGAGTTGGGGGTTTGAATGATATGGTGGGGAATTCTAGGAGGATGTTGTGGTTGGAAGTACACGAAAACCTCATTACTTGCATGGGGGCAGGCTCTCTCTTGCCGGCGTGTACTTGTGAGAAATTTAACACTAGAGTGAAGGGGCTGGGTTGGGGCTCATAGGGGGGGTTTCAGAAGTTATACGATTGGGGAGAAAAATGGCAGATTTTTTGGACAGTTGGTGGCAACTAGAGAAAGAGAATGGGAAAAATTCTCTTGGGTTGATCCAGTGAAATGGGGACTTGGTGGATCGAAACTGGAAAAGGGATAGTTGGGATTAAACCTGAGGCCGGGAGGGGTTGAGGGTGATCTAGAGGAGGTGATGAAGGCATATGCCTATTTCAAAAAAGCAAAAAGCTAGGTTGGAGGGGCGAGCACTACCAGGGTTTCTGTGAAACATGGTGGGCAAGCTGGGGTTAAAAGAAAAAATGGGAAAGTGATTAAGGAAATATTTGAGTGCACAAACCTGGTGTTCGTCATTGACCTGCAATTTGACTATGTGATGGCAACATCAGAATCGATAATTTTGGGTAGAGTGCGAGGGAATTTTTTTCGGTCGAATACATAACTGATTGGATAGGGAGAAGCTGAGAAGTTATCACTCTGTCAAAAGGATTGTTTATGCTTATATTTAAGAACTCTGCTACTCTGGAATGGGTAATGGAAAGGGAATGGGGTTTTGTTATCACCCCGATCCTCTTTCAGATTGTTTGACTCCAACGAAGAGCGATTGGATGAAATACATGTGTGGGTGAGGCTCCCTACCCTCCCTCCACATTTCTTGATTTTGGATGTTTTTCATGCGATTGGAAACATCTTAGGTACCTTTCTGAAGGCCGAAATTTATTTCTTTGAAACACGAGATAGGAATATAGCTCGTATTTCGGTGAAACTAGCTCCAAGGGAGGGACTGATAGAAAAAATCATCCTTAATATGAAAGACCATTCCTATGACTAGATGGTCGACTACAAACACTTTCCATTTCAGTTCCACATGTGTCAAAAACATGGACACTCGGGACGTGATTTCACTCTTGGTTTCAACAAAATAAGACACTATAAAGGAGGATCAAATTAGGGTCCTAGGAACAGGAGTGACAGTGTGACTTAGGAAGACATTGAAGACAAGTAGGAAAAGGTTAGTGCGGAGGCACACCAGCAGGCAGAGGAGATGACACCAGTGGAAGTTTCCGAAAATAAAAATAGATTAGTAGAGCTGGATATTGAGATGGACATCAACGAGGAGCAAACAATACCACTCCCTACTCATCTTGCATCAGATTTAGCGGGTACTATTCTCTGTCCCTCATCTCTTATTTTAAACTCTTTTAATCATTTGTTAAATTATATGAGGATGGCTGGTCCCTCTAAGATAGATTCAAATGCAACTCTATGTGCTAGAAATCTCTTTATGGCCATGGACAATATAATAACCACTATTCCAAATTTATCCATTAATACTATCCCCTATAACCTGAGACCTAGGGGAAAGAAGTAGATGGATATAGAGATGTTTGGAGACCTTATTGAAAAATAAAAAAGGATCGGGGGAAGGAAAAAAAATATCTCAAAATCCCAACTAAGAGCCATGATTGACATTGAAAATGGAAAACAATTGTCCTTAAAATGGGCACTTAGAGCAATGGGTTCCCCTGACATTGTGACTAAATTATTGTTTTATCTTTCAATTGCAGAGGTATAGCTAGTGCACCTAAAAAACTAGCACTCAAAGCTCTCATTTTCAACTAAAACCTGATGTCCTGATGCTTCAGGGGACTTTAGGCTAGGGGGATCGGGTGTCAAAAATACTTTTCTATTTCCTTCTGGGGTGGACCTTTGTTACCTTTGACGTCAAGGGGATTTCTGGTGGTTTGACTACTAGAGTAAAAAATTGTACTATCAAGATGAATAATTCATGGACCTCTGATCTTTTGATTGGAGTGGAGGTTTTCTCTCTGGAACTTGGATATGAAATCACTCTAGTGAATTTTTATGGCCCATGCTCGGATCGGGTTGTTTTCTCGAACACACTTCTCTCTAAATCTTATATGAATGACCAAACCTGGTGGTGGGGAGTGATTTAAAATTTTCTCTAGGGATGGTAGAGACTTGGGCTCCTCAGGCTAGGGCTGACCCCCTTGCTGAATTTTTCCTAAAAGAATTGAGAGAATGAAACTTCGTTGACTCAAACCTGATCAAGGTCTCCCCTACTTGGAGGAAGAAAAGAGTGGGGGATTCTTAGGTGGCTAGGAGACTGAAACGTTTCCTTCTTAGTGATGATTTTGCCAACTGGTCCATTGGTTTCTAGCAATGGGTTGGCTCTGGGGGGGAATTAGATCACAGCCCAATCCTCCTGGGATTGGTTGGCCCAAATAAAAACTAGGTTCTCTGTTCAAATTCAATTCTGGATGGTTGAAAGAGGAGTACTATCAAAATATGGTAGCTAATATGTGGTGCCTAATGAATGGGGTTGAGAACATTTTTTCGTTGAGGCTTTTGTAAATAATATGAAAAATATTAAGAGGGATACTATTATTTGGGAAAAAGAAAAGGCTATCAAGGATTCCAAAGCACTCAAGGATATTGAGGAGACACCTGAAAAGATGAATGGTCAAGGGGCTGATGGCTATATGGATGAGGATTCGAGAGGAAGAATAAAATGTTTGGAGTTGAGGAGAAGGAAAATATTACTTGATAATGAATAAAAATGGAGATTAAAAAGGCATGCTATGGCTAAATGTTGGTGATGAAAACACTAAATTCTTTCAAAATTATGTAAAGGGAAGAAGAAACTCCAATACCATTTGGAGCTTGACAATCATGAGGGTAGGTTGGTCAAACATTTTCAGGAGATTTCTACTATGGGGAAAAACCATTTCAAGAATCTATATGGGAATTAGGAAGGAGTATCGATTGGGGAAGTAATTAAGGTGGCACAAATTTTCCCTAGGTATGTGGATGAAGAGGAAAATAACCATCTTTTGGCTCATGTGGAAAAAAAAGAGTTGGAGATGATTTTGAAGACCATGCAAAAAGACAAGAGTCTGGGTCCATCTGGGTGGACGGTGGAATTCTTCCAACATTTTTTTGATCTTATGGGGGATGCTATCACAAATGTGGTGGAGGAATCTCGGACAAAGGGTTGCACCCATGGCACTCTTAAATCGACCTTCTTTGCCCTCATTCCTAAGAAGGACTCTCCCTCATCCTTTTATGATTTTAGGCCTATTTTCTTGTGTAATTGTATCTACAAAGTTATTTCCAAAACAATTCCAAACAAATTAAACCTATGTTATCTTGTAATATTTCTAAAGAACAATTTTCTTTCCTAGATGGCAGGCAGATCCATGAGACTATTGGCGTAGCTCGGGAATCCCTGCATAGTATAAAGTTGTCAAAGAAGAAATGCATGATAGTAAAGATTGATTTATCAAAGGCTTATGACCAAATCAACTCACTTTATTTAAGTCTTCTTCTTACCCATCTTGGTTTTAGAATTTAATTCATCAATTGGATTATGAGTTGCATTACAAATGTTTCTTTTGATGTTCTTATTAATGAGGTTGCGTCCCATTTTTTTTTTAAATTAGAGAGGGCTTAGTCAAGGGTGCCCCCTCTCTCCTCTCGTTGCTCCCTCTTGCTGCCGAGGGTTTAAGTCAGTTGATTCATCAGTCTAGGAGAAGAGGTGAATTTAATGGCATTGAGGTGGAAACTGATCTTTTCATCTCCCATTTATTATTTGTGGACGATATTATTTTGTTCATTAATGGGAGTTGGATGGAAATGAAAAGGTTTAAAAATACCTTAGGTTTATTTATGAAGGAAATGGGCATGTCCATAAACAACCAAAAATTAACCCTTACTCATGAAGGTATCTCAGATGTTGACCTGGATTGGACCTTAATTTTGCTCCCTTTCTCCCAGATCACCTTGGGATCAAGCATCAAATATTATAGGGTTCTATATGAAGTCAGACTCTTACAGGAAAAAGGATTAGCAGTGGTTATTCAAAAAAATTTAAAATGTATTAGTATATGGAGCTATAAGTGGCTTTATAGGGCTGGGAGAATAGTACTCATCAGGTCTTAATGGAAATCCCAATTTTCTGGATCGCCCTGGACTAGGTACCTAAGGGAATTATTAATAAAATAAGAAGTATTTGTAGTAGTTTCCTTTGATCAAGAAAGGAGGATAAGAAGGTGCTCCCTTGGGTGGCTTGGGAAAAAATTTCAAAGCCAAATAAGTGTGGTGGTTGGGGCATAAAGCACCTACACACCTTTTCTATGTCCTTGGCTGCTAAATTGGGATGGAGGATTCTGACTGAGAACAATCTTTGGATGGCTGTGGTTAAGAGGAAATATATTGATCCACTTCATGTGGACAAATGGATTAGGATTTTGGAAAAAGGATATAAAGATACTATGTTGGCATTAGGTTTAGTGGAAAAAGGTCTAGCATGGAGAATTGGAAATGCCGAAAGGTGTAGGATTGGTATGGACCCATGGGTGGGGTGTAGCAGCCAATTTACTCTATCTGAGGGTCTAGTGGAGGCTCTTGTACAAAGAGGGGTCTATATAATGAATCAGATTGATAAGCTAGAAAGGTCCACTATTTGGGCCCAAGCATGGCAATCGGCGGAGGATTTAAGGCTCAATAACCATTGGGGATAGGAGTGGCAGGGTCATATTCAGGAACTTTCCTGATCGAGAGTGAGACTTAAGGATTACCTGGACTCTTTCTGTTGGGTACACACAAAATCATGCATATACTCTCCTAAAGAAGGTTATGGATATATAATGAAAAGTATAGATAGGGGGGCCCAAGAATGGTGGTAAAAATCTCTTTGGAAAGTGGAAGGGCCTACAAAAACAAAATTATTATACTAGTGAATTTTGAAGAAGAGGGTGGCAAGGTGAAAATTGTGGTGATGCTTGGAGATCTTGGTGGGAAACAAATAAGGATAAAGACTTCAGATGTTTCCCTATCCTAATTGCTTGGGGTATTTGGTTGGCCAAAAACAAAGGAACTTTCAAGTACACCACTTCTTCCCCCTCCATCGTGGTTGTGGAATGTGAAACCATTTTCTCCTTGTTACCCCTAATTGTGTCTTCCAAATCACCAAGGAATGTAAGGATTCAACGGATTGACTTTGAGACCCCTTTGGAATATTTTGATGGAGTTGCTGACAACCAAAGTAATTGTGGTGCTGGTATGATAATTCACAAAAACAAAAATGTGTCATTTGTTGCTTCTGTGGTACTTGGAGGCACAAACAATTTTGCTGAACTTCAAACACTAAAAATTCTCATCTGCTGGCTCATTCACATTGGCATCAAATCGATTCATATTTTTTGTGACTCCTTGAATTTCATTAACTAGTTTAAAAACACAAAGAGATGTCAAAATTGTTTGTTACTTCCCATTCTTGAAGAGATTCAGGCAGTAAAAATGCATTTTATAATGATTTATGTATTCCATGTTTATAGGGAACTAAATGGGATCTTTGGCCGTCTTTATAAGGATGGTTTACAAGAAATTCTAGGCTTGTGGCATATAGTGGAAAAGGATGAGATGGATGTTTGTTTGTCAGACACCAGATTGTATTGACTAAAATCTCTTCATTATAAATCAAATGTCTATTTTTTTTACTTCGCTCCAGCAAAATTTATATATCCTGGAGCTCTATTTATGTATATATTTTTCTATTAGGACATACTGTTAGTTTTATCTTGTTTTACTGTCTAAAAAAAAAGGTTCTATTGGAAATTTCATCAAGATTTTTTCCCATATCGGACGTCTGGTTTTGATTGATTGTGGGGTTTTTCTCCAATATGGAGGCCCTGGTTACTATTTTTCTTCTTGTTTTCACAATGGCTACCTGGTCCACCTGATACTTTTGGTGCCAAATAGTTTTGGTACCCTAGTTTTTTGTCTTGTATTGGAAAAACTTTTCTGCTTTCCCTACCTTGGATGATGAAAACAAAAGGAATTTTGTGGCATATACGATGTAAATTTTTGTTATATATATACAAAAAAGTTTTATTTTTTTCTTGGAAAAAAAATAATTATAATAGAAATTTATAATAATTGTTATTATATTATAATAATGTGATAATATTATTGATATTATCAATAATATAATAATTATTGATATTATTAACCAAAGGGATTATTAATATTATAAACCCAACGCATTATAAACCCCAGGAAATAATATTAAACACAAAGGATTAATATTATAGACCCAAGGGATTATTATTTTAAACCCAAGGGATTAATTTTAAAAACCCAAGGGATTAATATTGAGAACCCAAGAGATTAATATTATAAGCCCTTGTGATATTAATATTATAAATGTAAGCAATTGTTAATATCATAAACCCAAGGATTAATATTATAAACCGTATGAATAATATTAAACCCTAGGAATATGAACCCGTAGATTAATAAACCCAAGGGATTGATATCATAAACAAAATGGAATAATAAACCCAAGAGAAAAATTCTAAAACCCCAAGGGATTATAAACCAAAGGGAATAATGTTAAACCCAAGGAATTAATATTATAAACCAAAGGTATATAAACAAAAAGCTAAATATTACAAACGATAAAATAAACATGGTTGACCATGGTTATAAACCCAAGGGATATTAAATCCTGAGATTAATATTAAGCCCTATGAATAATATTGCACACTACAAATACGAACCCTTAGATTTATAAACCCAAGGGATTGATATCATAAACCAAAGGGAATAATAAACCCAAGGGATTAACTGTAAGACTCCAAAGGATTATAAACCCAAAGGAATAATATTAAACCCAAGGAATTAATATTATAAACCCAAGGAATATAAACACTAAGATAAATATTATAAATCCTAAAATTAAGATGGTTTACAATGGTTGACCATGATTATAAACCCAATTGATATTAGATACTGGGATTAATATTATAAACCCTATGAAAATTATTATACCCTAGGAATATTAACCCTTAAACTAATAAACCCAAGTGATTGATATTATAAACCCAAGGGAATAACAAACTGAAGGGGTTAATACTGAAACCCCAAGGGATTATAAACCTGAGGTAATAATATTAAACACAAGGGATTAATATTATAAACCCAAGGTATATAAAACCTAATTTAAATATTATAAACTCCAAAATAAACATGGTTGACCATGGTTGATTTTCATATTGAGATAATATTTTCACAATACGACGTTGGCCGATGGTTGGCCATGGTTGATCATGATTGATTTTCATATTGATACAATCTTTGTCACAATGTGACATTGGAACATGGTTGACCATGATTTATTTTCATATTGAGATAGTTTTTTTCACAATGTGATGTTGGACCATGGTTTTTCATATTGAGAAAATGTTTGTCACAATGTGACATTGGACCATGGTTCACCATGATTATAAACCCAAGGAATTTATTATTATTCAACCCAAGGGATTAATGTTAAAACCAATATATTAATATTATAAACCCAAGGTATATAAACCCTAAGATAAATATTATAAACCCTATAATAAACATGGTCGACCATGGTTTACCATGGTTGATTTCCATATTGAGACAAAATTTCTTACAATGTGCCATTGGGCCCTGGTTGACAATGGTTGATTTTCATATTCAGACAATATTTGTGATAATGTGACATTGGACCATGGTTGACCATGATTCACCATGGATGAATATGGTTAATAATGGTTGACCATGGTTGATTTTTATATTGAAAAAATATTTGTCACAATGCGACATTGGACCATGGTTGACCATTGATTGATTTTCATATCGAGACAATCGTTGTCATAATACAATGTTGGACTATGGTTGATTTTAATATTAAGAAAATCTTTGTCAAACTGAGAAATTGGACCATGGATGACCATGATTTTAAACCCTATGAATAATATTATACCCTAGGAATATGAACCTTTAGATTAATATACCCAAGGGATTAATATTAAAAACCCAAGGGATTAATATTAAAAACCCAAGTGTTTAGCCAATTTAATGTCTTAAATTTCTTACATAAATTATCAACCGAGGTTTGTAAACTGATGAAACGTGGTGCACTATATGTGCCTAGTTAACCTTCTTCTTACTTCGTTGTATGTATTTTTATGTTGTTTTGGGGGTTTTTTTCTTTATGTATAAATGTTAATCTAGAACTATGAAAGGAATCAAATGAATCTAGTGAATTTTAAATGTGTAAAACTAATTTTAAAAGAAGGAAGAAAATGAAGTGTTCTTAAGTTAAACTAATCTGCATAGAAATGGATCAAAAACTATTGACTGGTTAGAATATGATCTGAAAACAGAGTGTCTATTCTAATGACTTCTAATTTAACATTAGTCATATTCCATGGATATGAATCTTGTAACTGAAATCTGAAATTGCAATGCTACTCTAGATGAAAACAAATTCAAAGGAAAAAAACTAATGTATGTTTGATTACTCCAGCATTTAATATGGAAGTATGATAAAATCATCCTCTTGAAATGATGTGTAAGGAACCAATTATACCTTAGTTTTTAATGTTCTAGAAAAACAAGTAAAGTGTACAAAGAAAAACTCAATAATTGCATAAATTAGATATTCGAGAATTTAGTTTAAAAATATGATAAAATCACCTTCTTGAAATAATCTTTAAAAATACCCAATTATACAATTGAATGAGGATCTAAAAAGCAATGTAAAATCATGTAAAAGTAAAGCTCAATGATTGCATAGGTTGAACATTCTATCACCCAATTTGGAAGTATGACAATCACCTTCTTAGCTTGATATTTTAGGAACATTCAATTATACAATGAATTGATAGTTTGATCTAAGAAAGTAAACAACAGAACATGAAAGGAAACTAAACAACTGTGAGCTCTATTGCCTCAAACTTAATCCAATTGGAAAATAGATAAATATATCCTCTTGAAATGTTTTTAGAAAAGAAAAGATTACACAATCATTCTATTGTTTATGATAAGAATACATTCATGACTTAATTCTATGCTACTGATCAAAAATTGTAATGTAATATTAATCTACTCATAAAATTGACAAAACAAAGTAAAGAATTTAAAATAAAACAATGAAAAAAAAACCTCCTCCTGTGCAGGGGCCCTTTGCAACAGATTTGGTCGAAATCCTAACTGGACATATGCGCACTAATTAATCACTGGAACCATGAACACAATTATTATATTATAATAGAACAAATTTTCAAAATAATACAAAACGTTTTAGCAAAATTACTACTTGTTTTTGGTTCTGTACAACCGGTATTTAAATAAAACTAATCATAATTGTAATGAGTTGATTATGCTTACAGGTGGCTATCTTAACTGAATTGTAGAATTGGATTTTGACTGTTTAACTCTTGATTTTCTACGTCAGATAAAATCAAGAGTTCTTCGCTTCTCGGCTTACGTCCTTTGACCATGCTTTGACTGTGATCTCAGACATCCTTTTCTATCTATTTTGATAAAGTAGATAGGATGAAATCCATGTGTGAATTATTCTGGAGATGCCCATGTGGCTCATTTCCCTATTTGCTCCTTGGAACCTGCCAAAACATGAAAGTAGCTACGGAACCAAAGATTAGCTGCAGAATAGGTTGCATTCTGTAGCCAAATTACAAAAACTCATTCAAATAACAAGAAAATTAAAATATAACATAAAAACCATTTAAATGCATTCCCTGAGACAAAGCACGACATTTATCATTGATTGGAGTGTATGGACTTACGAGAAAGTAGAAAAAGGGATGAGAAAGGATGTCAGAGAAGGGACAATTCTGAGGTTCAACATACCCCCACTAAGAAGTCATTGCATGTCCTCATGCAATTTACTAAAAATGTGAACTCTCTTCTCCTACTGCATTTGTTCAGACACTTCTGCCAATACATCCAGTTTTCTTCCTTTACTTTTCTTTGAAGTGATTGTTGTCCCGGGCTTTCTCATAAGAAGCTTGTATTTGAGATTGATGACTGCCTTGTTTAGTGATTTGTTCTTCCTTTTTAACTTTCTCTTCTTTTTGTACCACAACCCTAGGTGCAGGATGGTATTATCACTAATCACTTTCTCCAATTTGTTCTGCGGCTTCAAAGCTTCATTCTCTTGTTTAATATGCCTATTCAATATCCCTAGTTCTTAAATTTCATGTTTAAGAGTATCAACTAAAGGTTCTTGTGGATTAATAGGAGGTTCTGGATTCATTGTTGCATTTTTATTCTCCAATTATTCTATGTAATCATATATTTCTTATTTTATTGGGTCTATGCCTAGAGATCTCCTACTGGGACTAACTTCAAAATTATGTATAGGAGAATTTTCAGAGCTATGTAGAGGAGAAATATTGATAGGGGATGGTATTGGATTTTCTTCCTCTAAATTTATAAACCATGTCTCCTGTGGAAGTGTTTTATTCATTGAACCTCGGAGTCTAGAGCTCATTATTAAATGTAGAGGATTTATATTTTCCTCACTTGTAACCTTGCTCCTCTTTTCTGTTTAACCTCCTGTTGTGGATCAGTATCTACCTTTCCTTTTTATATTTCATTTTTGAAATTTTGAAAAAGAAAATTAAAAAAATATATATATGAGAATCCAAAAATATGCTATAGTATAAAGTTTTTATACTTTAGTATAAAAAAAGGGGGAATGCAATATATTTTCATTTATACTTTGATACATGGAGCGGGCAGTTGATATGTTTGTATTAAATTTAAAGCTCGAGCAACTTCCGGAGCGGAAGTCACAATCACGCAAAGAAACATTTGGATATGCAATTGCGGGGGGTCAATTAGCCCGTCGGTTATCAAAATCCGACCCCCCGCAGTTGACTGGTCAGATCTCTAAAAACTGACGATCGACGGTCTTGATTGATTGCGGGGGGTATGGGTAGGAATTTTCCGCCGTACTCACAGACCCCCCGCATTACGTCATCCGTCGAGGTGGCAAGCACGTTGTCATTCACTGTTCACTGTTTATCCACGTCACCCGTGCATTTATTATGATTCTTGCAATCTATAAAAAGGGGTTTTCCGTCCTGTTATGATTTATTTGTGTCTGTTAGCCCTGTTTAAACCCGCGTCCCGCCACCCTTGCTCTACTCAGTGTTTTGAATTGTGTTCAAATTCCTGTCAATCATGGCCAAGCGAACTTCACTGTCTGGTTTGTCAAATTTGAGCCCTCTCCTAGATAGTGAGAAAGATGTCCGTGATACTGCGTCTTCCGTAAATCACCCTCACTTGCATTATCAAGTAACCTTGAACATTGAGAACTCACCTGTGTTTTCTGCTATGCAAAGTTCGGGAGTGTTGTTCGCGTGTATTCCAAAAACTCATGTCTTTCCTGAATTCATTTCTTGGTTAGTTTCGTCGATGTACCCCGGCAAGTGTTTTGTTATGGATTCCCAAGGGGAAAATATTTTGCAGGTTTCAACTCAATTAATGCGTCAGGCATTATGTTTTCCAGAAAATGATTCCCCTTTACAGTTCTCTGAAGATTCGTTGATGCAGTATTTCGAGGAGCTTTCAATTGAGGAGTTTAATCGCTGCATGTCGTTTTTTCTATCAAGTCCAGAGAAGACTCAATTTGAATCGGGAAAGTTCAGTCTGGAGGTATTTAATGTTCAATACAGATCAGTCCTCAGCTGTATCATGGAGATTTTGGGGAGAGATGATGATCGCGAAATTGACAAGGCAGCCCTGGGGATGTTCGCTCTCATGATGAAACCGGGGGTGGTGCTGGATATCCCATCCTTTTGGCAAGAAGTGGTAAATTCTCAATTGATTGCCTATCCTTTAATAGGTTATTTCAGATTTCCCTCTCTGGTAGTCTACTTGTTTTTATATCAGAACGTTGAAGAATTCATGACTATTGGTTTGAATATAATGGATAGTAATAAAAATAAACAGTCAGTTTTGCTTTGGACCGATATGGTCAGAAAAGAAGAGAACGAAGCCGGTTTATTTGAATTTGTGGACCATTTCATGACCACTGCTTATAAAATTCTTAATGGAACTCTGCCTCCATGCTTCCTGCCAAAGGCCCAGGAGTTCTTGCAATTAGGACCTAGTTGTAAGTACGGAGACTGGTTTGTTTTTTAAGATTATTCTGAAATAAGGCTATATGGAGTCAGTATTGAGCCTTATAGGCTTCCAACATTTGTTCCCATGCGACTGTTTGCCTTGGAATTTATCAGGCAAAGTCTTAATGTGGATCAAGTTCATTTTCTTCCTATGAAGAAAGGATTAATGTACAAGTTGCCTATGAGTGTAGGTCCTTTTGTTGTTAACACCAGGCAAGATTTTGAGGAGGTATCAAAGATGTTGGAAGGAACACAGTTGCTATTGGGAGAGAAATGGGCCTATGACCCACATGGGATTATTTCACAAAGAAGGGTCGAGAATGGGTATGCTGCTTTTACTCATGTGAGTAAACCGGATTTAGAGAAGTTGGCTAATCTAGGAGGGCCAAGTTCATCTCGGATCAGTATTCAAACACCTGCAATATTGGAGAAAATGGGAAAGAGAGGAAGAGATGACGTTATTGAGATTGATGAGGAGGAACCTCGAGAGGAGAAAAGGACGAAATTAGCAGAAGACCACTCCTCCAATTCACCTGGTTTTACTCTCCAGGTCAGTGAAGAACAGGGTGGCCCGTCATCTCCGAGCAGACCAGAATTTCATTTGGAAAAGGCTCCTTCCATGAAGCAATTATTCTCACAGATTGAAGAAAAGAACCAAAGAATAAAGGCCAGTATAGAGACACAAGCAGAGCACCATATACCTGCTGACCAAACAAGACTATTGACTGTAATGGATCTGGAGAAAGATCAGTTTAAAATGGCGTTGTCGCATCCAACAGGAATGTCTCTGGGACCTACAGGCAGCTTTAAGGAGTTGAATATAGTTATGGATGTGAAAAAGATCCCCTTGTGGGACAAGATGAATCTCCACATGCAAACAGGTCAGTTGATTGTCAATGATTTGAGCAAAACCACTGCTACAGCAGTCAAGACAGAAAATATGCTTGCTAAAGTGGTCAAACAATGCAAGATGGAAAAAGCCAATGCAAGAGCATTAACTACTCAGAATGAAGAACTGAAGAAAATTATAATGAAAATTGGGGTTGATCCAAACGATAAAAGCGCAATTCAAAAATTGATGAAGAGTGCAGAATCAGAAATATCTTCATTAAGGAAAAAGCTGAAATTGCCAGTTGCAGAGCATTCGTTGGCAGCCGAAGTAGCAGAGGTAGAAAAGGAAAAAGAGGAACTACGACAACAGTTGATAAAGAAGGACGAGGAACTTGATAAGGTAAAGCAGACTGCTATAACCTTACAAAATCAAATCCAGAATCATACTTGTACGTTTGATTTTTCCGCAGGTGAAGCCGACCCACAAGCCCGGGTTGTTCAGTTGAACACAGAATTAAAAATGGCAGAGAGAGATTGCAAACAGGCCCAGTCTGAATTGGACACAGCTCTTAGATTGATGCAGGGATGGGAAGGAAAGGCGAATGAAAACGAGCAGAAGCTACAAAAAGCCGAGGAAGAAATCAAAGAACTCAAGGAGAAATTGAAGGGAAATATTTCCCTTATCAAAGCCAAGGATCTCATCTGGAATGAGATCATTTCTGAAATGCAGGCAAAATGGGACTCCATAAAAGTAATTGCCAGAGAGAAGAACATTGTTGCAGATCACGAAAAAGAGCTGTTATCGGATAAGCAAGCCGCTATCAAAAGATCAAATTGGGCCAAGAAATTCATGAATTTTATTAATGCCAAGACAGATGAAGAGTTGCAAGATATAGGGATACAGGATCGGTATTTCTATGCCGAAGAAGTAAACAAAATGATCATTAAAAATGACCTTCTGAAGGCATCAGAGAAGCGGCTACAGGTAATTAAAGAGATGGTTAAGAAATTTGATATTTCATTTGATAAGTTGATAAGAACCGGTTTGCCCTCATGCTGGAAGGAGGGAGGTGAGTTTATGTCCTGGAAGTTTTATGAGGATCAATTGGTATTTGCAAAAAGCAGAGCAGATGGTCGACATGAGAAGACGCAGATACTGAAGGGGTATTCAATTTCTTACAAAGACATTTCCTTCTGCTGTGGATGGTGAAAACATTGTTCACAAGTAACCTCACTCACAGTCATGTTGTTGCCTTCACAGTAGAATATCATCGTTATAAGAATGCTCCAATAACTCAAGATAAGCTCTGGAAGGAATGTAAGAAATTTTCTATTGACACAGAAAAAGGATTTCCAGCTAAGCAGCCACAAGTAGTCGTTCAGCCGCAAGTAATCATTAAGTCAGCTGCTATTCCAGGAACATCAGTTCCTTTAGATTAGGAGTTATCATCTTTTATTTTGTTTTAAGTGAAGTTATGCAAATGTAATGAAATGTTTCCGAGGAATGTACCTCCGTTACAAAGAGTAGTTAAGCAGTTATAAGTTAGTTAGAATCAGTTTTATAACTGAAAACCATTTTGGTTCAGATTGTATTTAAAGACATCTTATGGAAGAAAGAAGGTTCCGAGTTTTGAACCTTTGAAGGCTAATTTTGTACTGAGCAATATTGAATGAATGAAAATTTTTTGCAAGTTTCCAATATTTCATCTGTGTTGAAGAGTTTTCTTGGTTTTCATTTCATCTCCATATCTGTGAATAAAGTAGAGTGATTAGAGCTGCAGGTTTCTTGATATTTTTATATCTAAGAATTAAACATCCTTAATGGGCGCTCCTCTTCTTTAGCTTATTTGTTTTTTCACTTCTTCAGGATTTTATGATGGCAGTTTCTGTTTAAAGAAGCATGACAAGTTAAAATCCTTTTCCTTTCTTCGTCTTCCATTCACTCACTTCAATATAGAAGGAATATGGCATTGCAGAGCTAATAAAGATTTGATATTTGGGAAATATATTACTAACATTTGAAGGGTTAAGAAACAGAGACACATATATACATTTTGTGACATAATCTTTAATGTCTTGAGCACGGATTCTTGTACACAGCCAAGAATTGTTTCTCAAGGAACAACACCTCCTATCTTAACTTTTCCTTGCTTCTTGTTCTTCATCAGTTCTGGCAGAGTGAGTTCCTCATCATTTTGTTGAAGTGGAGAGCGGTAGATTTTTCCTTAATGCTTGTGTCAATTTTCTTCTTTCTGCTTCTTCTAGTATTGTCTTCTTTAGGCAAATATGGTACATCTTGGAAATGGTTTCTGATAAGAAATTTCTCCCAAGGATCTCCTATGTTTTTCAAATGAAACTCAAGAAGGATTTTTATCAAGCCATGATGGTGCATAGTATTATTTATAAATTGAATTCTCTTCTATACATTTGTAGACATTCTTTTTAAGATATTCAGTAAAAATAAGGGAATATTTATTTCACCATCCTCTAAGAAATTCATTAACAATCAAATATGATACACATATATGTAGCCAAATCTGCCTTCACAGGTGATAAATTTCTGTAAAACTAAGAGCATGTTCCTCCATTTATTTTTAAGTGCTGAGCTGGGGATACCCTTTCTGAAAATAAAATATCCATACCTGGGTTTTTGAGGATAAAGTTCCATGATTCATTGTGAAATTGGGAGTTTTGTGGCTTAAGCTATGAATGTCTCAGTAACTGTGAGATTGATGTCTCCAATTTCAACTTCTGTTCCATCAAAACACCTAGAAAAATACTTTGTGATCTCTTTGTGGAAACCGTCGAATTTCTCTTTGAATTTGAGCCATTTAGCTTTCTGCAACATCTCCTTGATCTGAGGATATCCTTCCATATATTTTTTTTCCCACCGGTTCTGATCTGACTATCAAACCCATACTTTATATCGTAAAGAATCTACCTTCATAATTATCCTTCTCTGTTATGAAGTGAACCAGATTATGGATCTGATGAAATGCATCGAGGGTTTGTAGGAATAAATAAGTGAGATGGGCTGGGGTTTTGAAGAAACGTAGATGGATATGTCATGTCAACAGGTCATGGCCGTTAATCATGAGGGAGCCTATTGTGGACCATTATGAAACATAATGCGAATGATGTGGTTGATCTGGATATGATGAAAGTCCAAATCAAATCAAATGATGACATGTTACGGTAGCATATGATTATCTATGTTATACATGCTAATGTTTTGACCTTGTTATTAAACTAAATTTTCGCAACTTTACCTTTAGAACTAACCTTTCATTGTCATTTCTTTGGTGTTGATGCTTCAGGTACTTTTAGCATGGTGCTATTCAAATGTAGTCCTTCAATTTCCTGTATTCTTCATAATTCTTCTTTGTAGACTACACATATGTGTAAAAGCTACAGAATGGAATGTACTTGTAGAAATGAACTATGGCTGCAGAATGTAGAATTAGTTATAGAATGGAATGGTATGGAATGTAGCTACAAAATGTGAGTTAGGTACAAAATGAAATATGACCGTGGAATAAAATGTAGCAGCAAAATGTGGAATCAACTACAAAATGGAATATGACTGTGGAATGGAATGTAAGCTACAAAATGAAATGTTATTGTAGTATTGAATGTAGTTATGTACTACTTCTTATTACTTTTCATAAAATAAAGGAAACAAGGGTTTTCTTTTCAATTTTTAGAAATGGAATGGAAAATATAGGATGTCAGAACTTTTGATTTTCATCCTATATTTTCTGTATAAGGATGTCAATCATTGATTGGTTTTCATACTTATACAATTTTTTTTTAGATAGATAGATAGGAAAAATAAAATCTAAGTTAGGGAAGAAGAAGGATTCTTCTTCACTAACTTCGTATCAGTATTATCTTGAAATTTTTTAATAGACTCTTCTCTTGAAATTGGATTATGATAGACTTTTAATCGATGTCCATTCACAAGAAGAGGTACCTTTTCTTCATCAATGCTCCTTATCCTAACTTCTCCATTGTCAAAGACATTTTCAATCTCATAAGGCCCAAGCCAACGGGTCTGAAACTTTCCTTGAAAGTATTTGAACTTTGAATCGAACAAAAGTGTCCAATCCCCTTCTTGAAACATTTTCTCCTTGATATATTCATCATGCCATTTGGACCTTTGTTGCTGGACTATACTAGTTCTTTGAATTGCATCTTGCCTAATTTCATCAAGATCATTAATTTGCTCCAATCTATGCTTTTGAGCTTCTGATAAATCGAGTCCCAATTGGACTACCATATTGAAGGTTTGAATTTGAAATTCTATAGGAAACATGACTTGCTTCCCATAAACAAGTTCATAGGGAGTATGTCCTGTTGTATGCCTCCATGTGGGTTTGTAAGCCCAAAAGGCTTTGGGAAGCCTTTCTTCCCAATCTCTTTTGTGTAGATGTACAGTCTTAGTGAGAATTCCTTCAAACACTTTATTGGTGGACTCTACTTGACCATTTTCTTGTCGATGATAAGGAGTAGATTTTCTGTGCTTGATCTTGTAATCTCCCACAAGCTCTTTCACCATCTTGGATGTAAAATGGGGTCCCTGATATGTCAAAATTTCTCTTGGAACACCAAAAAAAGTGAAGATATCCTCAAAAAAAAATTTAACTACAAAACATTCATTAGCTAAATGTAGTGCTTTAGCTTCTACCCATTTAGTGAGATAATCAGTACATACCATAATATATTTCTTTTGATTAGATGGTGGACTGATCCGTCCAACAAAATACAAGCCCCATTTTTCAAACAGTTCGATGAGTACCTGAGGTTGTAATGACATTTCATTTGAAGGAATAGGTTTCCCCATTCTTTGGTAGTTGTCACACCTTTTTACATATTCTTTGGTATCTCTAAATATGGATGGTCAATAATATCCTAAATGAAGGATTTTATAGGTTTTCCTCTTGTCAGCAAAGTTTCCACCACAAGGTTCATAATGACATGCCTTAAGAATTTTAGGCATTTCATATTCTCGAACACATCTTCTGATAATGAGATTTGGACCTGTTTTATACAGTTCATTAGTAATCCATGAGTAATTTTCACTTATTTGAATAATTCTTCTTTTCTCTCTAGGAAAAAGATGTGAAGGTAATTTTCCTATGACTAAGTAATTAGCAATATCTACAAGCCAAGGAGTTTTAGTAGTTATTGCAAAAAGATATTCATCGGGAAACTTATCCTCAACTGAAGTATCATTTTTGATATTTTGAATTCTAGATGAGAAATCAACAACTGTATTTTGTTTTTCAGGTCGGTCTAGAATGGTGATATTGAGTTCTTGTAAGAGTAATAAACATCTTGTAACTCTACCATTAGTAATAGATTTATTCATTAAGTATGTAATTGCAGAGTGATATGTGTGAACAAAGGTTTCATAGCCTATAATATAATGTCTAAATTTTTTGATAACATGAACAACGGCTAAGAATTGTTTTTCAGTTACAGTGTAATTTAACTCAGTGGGAGTCAAATTATTGCTTGTGTAATAGATGGCATATGGGATCAAATATTTTTGTCCTAATACATCTCCCAGAGTTGTATCTGAAGCATCTGTTGAAACATGAAAAGGTAGTTTCCAATTTGGACCTATTAAGATGGGTGCTTCAGAAATTTTTGTTTTTAAAGTTTCAAATGCCAATTGGCAATCAAGATTCCAACTGAATTCACAATCTTTGGTAAGTAACTTGAAGAGTGGGGATGTTATTTTAGTGAATTTTTCTGTAAATTTTCTATAATACCCTGTGAATCCTAAAAAATTTCTAACATCATTTTGACAACTTGGAATTGATAATTTTGAGATGACTTCAACGTTAGATGTATCAACTTTAATTCCATCTCTTGAAATGTGATGTCCTAAAACAATCCCTTCTGTAAACATCATAAACAAATGTTCATGACTTAATGAAATATTTGCTTCTTTACATCTTTTAATAACCTTTTCCAAATTCTCTAAAACTTCTTCAAATGAATTCCCATAAATTGTAAAATCATCCATGTATATACCTCTACACAATCATGTATTAGATCATAAAAAATTCATAATAATTCCCTTTGGAATGTTGCAGGTGCATTACGTAAACCAAAAGAAAGGACTCGGTAGGCATAAGTTCCCCATGGACAAGTAGATGTGGTTTTATCTTGGTCTTCAGGTGCTACCTGAATCTAGTTGTAACCACTAAAACCATCCAAAAATGAGAAATACTTCTTACCTGCTAGTGTATCCAATACTTGAGCTATAAAAGGCAAAGGAAAATGATCTTTTAGGGTGGCTTTGTTCAATTATCGATAATAAATGCATACCCTCCACTTAACATTCTTTTTGGGTACAATCACTAAAGGGGAGACCCACTGACTGTCTGAAATTGGGTAAATGAAGTTTACATTCAGCCATTTTTGCAATTCTTCTTTCATAATTTCTAGATTTGGATTCATCCTTTTTTGAGGTTATCTAATAGGTTTACAATTTTCCTCAATTTAGATGTGATGCATACAAGTCTTAGGACTCATTCCTTTCATGTCACTGTATTCCCTTGCATATGCAAAAGAATGTTGTTGTAATGTTTTGATTAACTTTTCTTGTTGTAGTCTTTCCAAGTTTTTGTTTATGTTCAAAGATTTTCCTGGAAAGATTTCAACTGTAGAGTTACCAAATTATTCCATAGAGTATACAGACATTTGTCTATATGAAAAGTATTCAATATTGCATTACTCTTGAAATTGATCATGTTCATATTTTGAAGATGATTCAAAGATTTCTATTGAATTTAAGATTTGACTATTTTCACTAATGTTTGAAATAGTAAAGAGGGGTTGTATATAATTGTCATTGTCAATCCATTATTTTTCATCTACTTCTGTGATTGTTTTTGTTGGAGGATATAGAGTGAAGTTATTTGTTGAGTTACCATCAGAGATATACATGTCACCAGACCTATAGCTAATGAAAGCATCAGTTGTAGCCAACCAAGGTCTTCCTAATATAAGTGGATGTCCTCCTAGATTTTTTTTGGGAGTTAAAATTGTAAAATAAATGGGATACTCGCAAGAATCTAGAGATACTAAGATATCTTCTAATACACCATCTGGCTTGATTACAAATCTATCTGCTAATTGCAGTAATGTATGTGTATACAAAAGGTTAGGAAGTTTGAGTTGTTCCATGGTCTCTTTGCTCATGATGTTTATAGTTGCTCCTAAATCAATCAATGTATTTGGAATTTCAACACCATTGATATGCATTTTTACAACTGGACTTCCTGGATCTAAATATTTTTGTATGGCAATTTTTCCCATCATTATGTCTGCAATTTTTCCTACTAGTTGAATTCTTTTTATTTCTTTTGTTTTTCTCCCTAGTTTCTTCATGCTCAACTCTTTTATTGTTTTGGATAGAAATGGAATTTCTTTAATGGCATGTAAAAAAGGGATTTTGATACAAACATTTTTCAGTTCATCTAGAAAATAATAATTAGGCGACATGATATTTTTTCTACCCCTCTATCAACTTGTAATATTTCAGGAAAAGGAGGGTCAGAAATTGATACTGATGGTTTCTCTATGATAGGAGTTGAGTTTATTGGTTCTTTTTGTTTTTCATTTTTAGAATTCTGGTTTTGAAGACATGTTCCTTCTTCAAAACTTTTATTTGGATGTAGAGAATCTTCCTAAATATTATCTTGTTCTTGAATAACTACAGAAGACTTTTTATTTTCTATTTTCCTACCATATCTAAGTTGGACATCATTAAGATTTAATGGAGTAATCATGTAGGTTGGAAATTGTTTTCCTTCTATCATGGAAGTATTTTGAGGATTTTTATTATTGGGGTTTGGAAATGGTTGGGCAATTGATTTGGTCTTTGTGGAAATGGTAACGAAAGTTGTGGATTTTGGTTTTGGAGCTAGGGTTGTTGATTTTGTTGAGGAATTTGTTGGGGAGGATAGTTTGGATAGGATGGAGAATACTGATAGTATTGAGAATATCTTCCATATGGATTTTTCATCCCTTGTGCCCAAGATTGAGGTTGGGTCCAAGGTTGTTGCCAAGAATTCCAATTATTTGGTGGAGGCTGAGTGTACATTTGGTTGTTAAAACCCTAAGTTTGTGGCCCCTGTCATGGTCTTCTAGAGACAAAGAAAAGAGATTATGTTGGATTTGAAGTTGCTTCTTCTTGAAAAACAGCTTTAAGACCTGGGATTGAAGGGAAACTTTTAGCTAGTTTCATGATTTTCAGAGAAAATCACACAGGTCTCAATGACTTTTGAATCAAGAGGACATTCCCTTAAAGAATGCTTCTTTCTAAATTTAGGACAGAAGATAACTAAAGCATCAGTCTTAGATTTATGCTTGTTTTGTAATTTAAGGGTGTCTATCTGTTCACTAAGACTTCCTAAAATATATTTTTTAAATTCAACAAGCATATTTCCAATTTATGCTCTACTTATTGTTCCAGTTGCAGATTTATTTACTCTAATAAGAGAAGGATCTCTTGGATTTTTCCCAATTTTTGATTAATTCCCCCTTGAAAGATGAATACATAATTCAGTAATGTCAGGTAATGGGAGTTCAGAAATATCTCCCTTCCCCATCATATTGATAATATATATCCTCTCATCTCTAATGGATTTTAACAAAAGAGCTTTTAAAGTATCTCGGTCTAGATTATCCATTTTAGCTCTTTTTATGTTATAATTGAATCTTTCAATTAAATCCTCCAAATTCTCATCTTCTCTTTGCATCATTTTGAATACTTCTTCCTTATGATTAATGGGTATGCAATAATCCAAACATATTTCTAAAAATGCTTTCTTCATGTCATTCCATGTCCCAATAGAATGTGTGACTAAACCCATGAACCATTTTAAATCTAATCCTTTCAGCGTTGAAGGAAATAGATTAATTTTTTGAGAATCTTGTAAGTAATCATAAGATCTACACAAAACTTCAAATTCAAACAAAAAGGTTTCAGGATCTTCACTCTTTAACCCATGGAAATTTGGAAGAACAGAGGGTGAGATATTTTTCATTGTGGCATTTGTATCTTCATCAATTATAGGAAATCCAAAAGAATTATCATTTCTTCTATTTCTTCTATTTTCATCACCTCCTCTACCTCCTCCGTTACCTCGTCCTCCACCTCTTCCTCCTCCAAACATTCCATTTAGAAATTCTCCTTCTCCTTCTTCTCCTTCTCCTCTTTCTGCCATTATAGATTCCTCAGAGCTAATATAAGGTTCTATCTGTAAATTTAATAGCTCTTCCTCTTTTTCTTATATTAATGGAATATTGAAGAAAGGTTCTTCTTCTTCTTCTCCACTAGGAATTTCTAACTCTTCAGCTTAAACGTGTTCACCTGTAGAGGTGAAAAATGTTACTCTTTCTTTTGGATATCTAAGATCCTCTTCCTCTAACACTTCCTCAGTCGATGAAGTAGGAGATCCTCCTAATTGGATTTCTGACCTTAGGACTTCAGGAAGTCTATGTCTAGTGAAGTATGGAATATGAGTTTGAGATGGTGGTATATCACTACGTGGTCTAGGTGGAGTGAGTGGTGTTGTTGGAATTAAACTCCTACCTCTAGCTATGAATCTACCCCTAGAATATCTTTCTCTATGCATATCATTTTTAGATGTAAGAAATGAGGTTACCTAATTACACTTCCTTGACAACAGTGCCAACATGTTTAGCCAGTTTAATGTCTTAAATTTCTTACATAAATTATTAACTAAGGTTTGTAAACTAATGAAGTGTGGTGCACTATATGTGATAAGTTAACCTTCTTCTTACTTCGTTGTATGTATTTTTATGCTGTTTTGAGCGTTTTTTTCTTTATTTATAAATGTTAATATAGAACTATAAAAGGAATCAAATGAATCTAGTGAATTTTAAATGTGTAAAACTAATTTTAAAATAAGGAAGAAAAGGAAGTATTCTTAAGTTAAACTAATTTGCATAGAAATGGATCAAAAGCTATTGACTAGTTAGAATTTGATTTGAAAACAGAGTGTCTATTTTAATGACTTATAATTTAACATTAGTCCTATTCCATGGATATGAATCTTGTAACTGAAATCTGAAGTTACAATGCTACTCTAGATGAAAACATATTCAAAGGAAAAAAACTAATGCATGTTTGATTACTCCAACATTCAATATGGAAGTATTATAAAATCACTCTCTTGAAATGATGTGTAAGCAACTAATTATACCTTAGTTTTTAATGTTCTAGAAAAACAAGTAAAGTGTGAAAAAATAAAACTCAATAATTGCATAAATTAGATATTTGAGCATTCAGTTTAGAAATATGATAAAATCACCTTCATGAAATAATCTTTAAAAACACCCTATTAAACAATTGAATGAGGATCTAAAAAGAAATGTAAAAACATGTAAAGTAAAGCTTAATGATTGCATTCATTGAACATTCAATCACCCAATTTGGAAGTATGAAAAGTCACCTTCATAGCCTAATCTTTTAGGAACATTCAATTATACAATGAATTGATAGTTTGATCTAAGTAAATAACAGGACATGAAAGGAAACTAAACAACTGTGAGCTCTATTGCCTCAAAATTAATCCAATTGGAAAATAGATAAATCTATCCTCTTGAAATGTTTTTAGAAAAGAAAATATTACACAATCATTCTATTGTTTATGCTAAGAATACATTCATGACTTAATTCTATGCTACTGATAAAAAATTGTAATGTAATATTAATCTACTCAGAAAATTGACAAAACAGAATTGAAAAAATAGAGTAAATAATTTAAACTAAAACAATGAACGAAAAACCTTCTCCTGTGTAGGGGGCCTCAGCAACAGATTTGGTTGAAATCCTAACTGGTTATATTCACACTAAGCAATCATTGGAACCATGAACGCAATTCTTATATTATAATAGAACAAAGTTTCAAAACAATACACAACGTTTCAACAAAATTGCTTCTTGTTTTCGGTTTTGTACAGCCGGTATTTAAATAAAACTAATCATAACTGTAATGAGTTGATTATGCCTATAGGTGGCTATCTTAACTGAATTATAGAATCGGAGTTTGACTATTTAACTCTTGATTTGCTACATCAGAGAAAATCAAGAGTTCTTCGCTTCTTGTCTTACGTCCTTTGACCATGCTTTGATCGTGATCTCAGGCATCCTTTTCTATTGGTTTCGATCAAGTAGATAGGATGAAATCTATGTGTGAATTATTCTGGAGATGCCCATGTGGCTCATTTCTCTATTTTCTCCTTGGAACCTGCCAAAACATGAAAGTAGTTGCGAAACCAAAGATTGCCTGCAGAAGAGGCTGCGTTCTATAGCCAAATTACAAAAAATTATTCAAATAACAAGAACATCAGAATATAACATAAAAACCATTTAAATGAATTCCCTGAGACAAAACATGACATTTATCATTGATTGGAGTGTATGGAATTATAACAAAGTAGAAAAAGGGATGAGAAAGGATGTTAGGGAAGGGAAAATTATGTGGTTCAACACCAAGGTAATAATATTAAACCCTAGTGATTAATATTATAAACCCAAGGTATATAAACCCTAAGATAAATGTTATAAACCCTAAAATAAACATGGTTGACCATGGATTACCATTGTTGATTTTAATATTGAGACAATCTTTGTGACAATGTGATTTTGGACCATGGTTGACCATGGTTGATTTTCATATTGAGATAATATTTGTCAGAATTTAACATTGGACTATGGTTTACCATGATAAACCATGGTTGATTCTCATATTGAGACAATATTTGTTAGAATATGACGTTAGACCATGGTTGAGCATGATTATAAACCCAAAGGATTTATATTAAACCTAAGGATTAATATTATAAACCCTATGAATAATATTATACACCACATATATGAACCCTTAGATAAATAAATCCAAGGGATTGATATTATAAATCCAAGGAAATATAAAACCCAAGTGGTTAATACTAAAACTGCAAGGGATTATAAATCCAAGGTAATAATATTAAACCCAAGGTATCTAAACACTAAGATAAATATTATAAACCCTAAAATAAACATGGTTTACCAAGGTTGATTTTCATATTGATACAAGCTTTGTCACATTGCGATGTTGGACCATGGTTGACCATGCTTTATTTTCATATTGAGACAATCTTTGCCACAATGTGACATTGGACCATGGTTGACCATGGTTGATGACGGCTAACAATGGTTTACCCTAGTTGACAATGGTTTACCCTTGTTGGCAATGGTTTACCATTGTTGACCATGGCTCACAATGGTTGACAATGGTTGACCATAGTTGATTTTCACATTGAGACAATATTTTTCACAATGTGACATTTGACCATGGTTAACCATGGTTGACCATGATTATAAAACAAAGGGATTTAAATCCTAGGATTATATTATAAACCCTAGGATTAATATTATAAATCCTAAGATTAATATTATAAATCCTATGATATTAACTCTTGGGATTCATATTATAAACCCTATGAAATACCCTAGGAATATGAACCCTTAGATTAATAAATCCAAGAGAATAATAAATCGAAGGGGTTAATACTAAAACCCCAATGGATTATAAACCCAAGGGAATAATATTAAACCCAAGGGACTAATATTATATACCCAAGGCATATAAACCCTAAGATAAATATCATAAAATCCATAATAAACATGGTTTACCATGGTTGATTTTCATATTGAGACAATATTTGTCACAATGTGACGTTGGATGATGGTTGATCATGGATGATTTTCATATTGAGAAAGTCTTCATCACAACGTGACATTTGACCATGGTTGACCATGATTGACCATGATTGATTTTCATATCGAAATAATCTTTGTCACAATGTGATGTTGGATCATGGTCGATTTTTATATTGAGAAAATATTTGTCACAATATGACATTGGACCATGGTTAACCATGGTTGACCATGATTAACAACGTAAGGGATATATTCAACCCAAGGATTTAATATTAAAACCAAGGGATCAGTATTATAAACGCAGGTTATATAAACCGTAAGATAAATATTATAAACCCTATAATAAACATGGTTGACCATGGTTTACTATGGTTGATTTTCATATTGAGACAAAATTTTTCACAATGCGATCTTGGACCATGGTTGACCATGAATATAAACCCAAGGGATTTATAATAAACCAAGGATTAATATTATAAATCGATGAATAATGTTATACCCTAGGTATATGGACCCTTATATTAATAAACCCAAGTCATTGATATTATAAAGCCAAGTTAATAGTAAATCCAAGGGGTTAATACTAGAACCCCAAGGGATTATAAACTCAAGGGAATAATATTAAACCCAAGGCATTAATATTATAAATCCAAGGTATATAGACCCTAATATAAATATTATAAACCCTATAATAAACATGGTTGACCATGGTTGATTTTCATATTGAGACAAACTTTATCACAATGCAACATTATACCATGGTTAACCATGGTTGATTTTCATATTGAGACAATAATTGTGACAATGTGACATTGGACCATGGTTGACCATGATTGATCATGGTTGAGGATCATTGAAAATGGTTGACCATGGTTTGTTTCCATATTGAGATAGTATTTGTCACAATGTGACAATGGACCATGTTTGACGATGGTTGACCATGATTTTTTTCATATCTAGACAATATTTGTCACAATGTGACGTTGGACCATGGTTGATTTTCATAGTGAGAAAATATTTGCCACAATGTGATATCGGACCATGGTTGACCATCATTATAAACCCATGGGATTTTTGTTCAACCTAAGGGATTAATATTATGAACCCTATGAATAATATTATACCCTAGGAATATGAACACTTATATTAATATACCAAAGGGATTGATATTATAAAACCATGGGATTAATACTAAAAACCCAAGGGATTATAAATCCAAGGGAATAATATTAAACCCAAGTGATTAATTTTATAAACCCAACGTATATAAACCCTAAGATAAATATTATAAACCTTGAAATAAACATGGTTTACCATTGTTGATTCTCATATTGAGACAATATTTTTCATATTGTGACGTTGGACCATGGTTTATTTTCATATTGAAAAAATATTTTTCACATTGTGACATTGGACCATGGTTGACCATGATTGACCATGGTTGATTTTCGTATTGACACAATCTTTGCCAGAATGTGACATTGCACCATAGTTGACCATGATTATAAACCCAAGGGATTTATATTAAACCCAAGGATTAATATTATAAACCCTATGAATAATATTATACCCTAGGTATATTAGCCCTTAGATTAATAAGCCCAGGGGATTGATATTATAAGCCCAAGGTAATAATAAAGCCAAGGGGTTAATAGTAAAACCCCTAGGGAATAATATTAAACCCAAGGAAACCCAAGGTATATAAACCCTAAGATAAATATTATAAACCATAAAATAACATAGTTTACCATGGTTGATTTTCATACTGAAACAAACTTTGTCACAATGCGATGTTGGACCATGGTTGAGCATGGTTGATGATGGTTGACAATGGTTTACCATTTTTGACCATGGTTGGGGATGCTTCACAATATTTGATCATAGTTGATTTTCATATTGAGACAATATTTGTCACCATGGGTCATTTAATTAATAATTTATTTGTTTATATATTTATTTATTTGTTTGTTTATTTATTATAAATTAATTATTAATTATTAATTATTATAAAGTATTAATTACTATTAATTAGTAATTTATCAATAATAAATAATTATCAATTATCAATTATAAAATATGAATTATTAATTATTAATTATTAGTTTATTATTATTATTATTATTTTCCAAAGGAAAAATTGATCTTTTTATTAAGGAAATAAAAAGTTACATTTGTAGATGCTTTATAAGCATTCTTGAAGTGTGAAGTTGCACATTCCTGGAAATAAAAATTGTTCCTCTGTGAGGACTAAGAAAAGCTCACCATCCCCTAAGGAATGATGAATGAACTCTATCATCATTACAGTTTTTAAAAAGATAAAGGAAAAAACATAGACGACCTCCCCAAGCAAGGAGAAAATAGCCCCATATACATAATATATACACATCAAAAATATGTCTAGTGTTCCATACAAAAAGTGGATCAAAACCGAAGACAAAAGGCCAAACAACATATGCAAGAAAAGAGTGGAAATATTGAGACCATAACCCTGCAAGAAAAAAGAAAACATATCATATGATGGAGGTTGAATGATCCGACACAAGGATCAACCCATCCTTGCAATCTATAATTCTTCAAATGCCCAGATCTTGTTAGATGCCTTCTTTAGAAAGGAAATTTGATGCGGTGTTCTGCTCCCTATCGATGTGACAAATAGATATGTGATAAAAAATAATTTGTATCTGTAAAATATCTTCAATAATTGGGAACGAAATGTGATTTTGACAACTCTGACTCTCATTAAACCAGTTAATAATATTTAGCGAATCTTAAAAATTTTCACAGAATAAATCCCTAAGTCCCTGATCCATCATAGAATATTTTTTCAATGATATGAGCTCTGTGTAGTTGTTTGATCCTTCCTTGAGGCCTACTGAGGCTTTCCAATTCTTGTGATCGTTGAGATATATAACCAGTCTTGCCCCACATTTGTTGTGTGCATCTGGTGCACCATCAAAATAGGCCCAAGGAATAAGAGGGTCAATTTTTTCTTCCATGATGATTCGAGGGATTTGAGGAGTTGATGACTAAGGGGGAAGAGGAATATATATGAACATTCCATTGCAATTAGGTTTGGTGATGAGGGAGCATCCCTAAATATCCCCTTATTCCTAGCAAGCCATATGCCCCAAGAAATTATGAGTGGAATATTTTTCGTATTATCATCTTGATTAGCTTTCCACCATAGATGCCATGCCTCCATGAGAGAAGGCCCTCTCCATACCTGCCTTATTCCCATTAAATTCAATGCAATACTCCATACCTTATAAGTGAAGGGACAAGTTAGGAAAACAAGGTTAATATATTCCTCTGAGTTTTTGCAAAGGGAACACCAACCAAGACCGACCTTGTTCCTTTTCTGAATATTATCCCACTTGGGAGCTTTGTTCTTAAGGAGGAACCAAAAGAACAACCTTGATTTTGTTGATATTTTTAGCTTCCACAGGGATTTCCACCACCATTCTTGCTCCCTCTGAAATCTCTTGTCAATCTGATATGCATATCCATATTTTGGGGAGTATTTTCCATTTGGGACATGGACCACTGTATCTCACTTGGATGATCTCTTAATCTGATGTTAGACTAATTCAAGTCACTAATGTATGACTTCCATATATCCCTTAACAGTGGCAAAAAGTGGATGGCATCCATCGATTTCCAACCTTGATTCCAGAGTGAAGTATCCTTAGGCACCGTTATCTAGTTTAGAAATGTAATGCCTTGATTTTTCATGAAATTTGTAATCTCCCTTGGGAGTGCATAGTTCACACTCAGATAATCCCCAATTATGACTTTTTATCCATTCTCGACCATCCAAGTGAGGCCTTCTTCAATAATTCCATATGATTCCAGGGTAGTCTTAAAAATTGAAGAAGCACTCATAGGTTTTTTATCAACTCTCCAAATCCACTCCTCCAAAGGTTCATGATCTATGTATTTTCTCTTTACTACCAATGTCCACAAATTTTCCAATGTTAACTACCGCCACCCAGATTTTGCAGCTAGTGAAGAATAAAATATTGGAAGGTCCTTTATACCCCAGCCTCCCTAGGATTTTTGAGTAGCAATTTTTTCCCATACTACCCAAGGAATAACACCTTCCTCTTTTGAACCTTCCCACAGGAAACACCCACATATTTTCCTGACCTAGGCTAAAATACCTTTTGGTACCCATGTGAGTGATATCCAATAAATTGGGATAGCCATTAGAAATGATTTAATTAATACCAAACTACCCACCCTTAAAAGACACTTAAACTCCAATGATTGATCCTCTTCTCTATTTTAACCAACAACTAGTTCCAGTCATATTTTCTATAGTTTTTCGACTTTAGATGAAACCCTAAGTACTTGAGACTATCCCCAGTAGGCTTTACCCTGTTTATCTCTGCCTATGAACAACCCTCATGGGCTATGGAATATTTCTACTCATTGATGCTCATTCCCATGGATTTTAAGAAGAGGTCAAGAGATATTTTCTATTGTTGGATGTCCTCTCCAGCTCCATCATTGAAGATCAATATATCATCTACAAACAATAGGTGGGTAATGAACAAATTGGCAACAAATTCTATCCCTTTTAACTCCTCTCTTCTCTTTGTAGCAATAATTAGCTGGTTGAGACCTTCAGATGCTAGTAACAACAACAATGGAGACAGAGAGCGTCCTTGCCTTAGCTCTCTCTGGATATGAAAAAAGGGGGAGGTTGATCCATTGATTAGGACTGCAAATCTTACATTTGAGATGCATCCCATAACCCAGTTTATGAAGTCAATGTTGAACCCTAGCTAAGTTAAAAGGAGACTAAGATATCTCCATATAATTCTGTCATAGGCCTTAGAGAGGTATAACTTCACAATAATCCATTATTTATTTATATTTTTCATATTGTGCATGGGTTCCTGCATGACTCCAATCACTTCATGAATCTGTCTACCATCTAGGAAACCAAATTGTTATCCTGAGATGTTCCTGGAAAGTATTGGCTTTAGGCAGGCAACTATCACTTCACTATTATTTTGTAGATGCAGTTGCATAGAGAAATGGGTCTGAAGTCATCAAAAGGCTTTGGATCATCATTTTTTGGGATGAGGTCCATAAAAATTGAGTTAAAAGGATCGTGAATCTCCCCTCTAACTATTTATTCCTCCACCACCCTGGTTAGTTCATCCCATATAATCACAAAAAAATGTTGGAAGAATTCGACAGTCCACCCGTCTGGCCCTGGAATCTTATCTCTCCACATTTTTTTAAGGACTCCTTCAACTTCACCTTTTGTAACTGAGTATATTAGAATTTTGTTTTCCTCATCCTCCAC
This sequence comes from Pinus albicaulis, assembly GCA_034641835.2. Classification (NCBI taxonomy): domain Eukaryota; kingdom Viridiplantae; phylum Streptophyta; class Pinopsida; order Pinales; family Pinaceae; genus Pinus; species Pinus albicaulis. The sequence goes on from CM076582.1 coordinate 485,261,127, forward strand.
ATATCTAGAAAGAGTTGGGCCACCTGAATCACTTCTTATTTCATGGCTTCCTACGTAGCTATGAATGGAACTTTGAAATTATTCTCTTCTCAATCATGTTATCTCGTCAAAGGATTTGGTTGTCCCCTGCTCCAGCCTCTGCATTTCCAACATAGTGTTGTTGTTCTTCCTTCCTCTTTCGTATTTATGAAAATATTGGGTGTTTTCATCCCCAGCACAGAGCCATATTCTCTAATTCTTAGTCTCCACGACTCCTCAATTCCTCTCAGTATCTTCCTTTTTGATATTTCCAGTTGTTTGATTCTTTCTCTTTTTTCTTCAGTCTCATACCCATCCCCCTCTGGGCTTTCTAGAGTCTCCAGGGATTCCTCTATACTTTTAAGCTTGCCTTCTTCCCTTATTATTTTGTCATTTTCCCATGCTAATATTTCCTATTTCATTCATTTAAGTTTTCCCATGAATATGTGACCTTGCGACTAACCCTAACGAACTATCACAGGTCTCCATGTGTATTTTACTAAAGCATTGAAAGTGAGATCTTTAAGCCACTCTGGATTGAATTTGAAATGGACCTTGGCTTCCTGTAAGTTTCTTTCAGATCTAAAATTATGGGAAATTATCAGAATCACCCCTTGATCTGATCCATTATCTAAAAAAGGTTAAATAGCTGACCAGATCCTCCATCAACAGGAAGCGGTCCAGTCTCTTGGATACCCTTGTATCTCCGGTGCACCTATTCCTCCAAGTAGGATGGGCCTTAATCAATTTTACGTCTAAAATATTCCCCACCATTAATTTTTTTACAGAATACTCTGCCAGGGGGTCTGCTTGAGCATGTGGCACCCAAGTCTCAGACATGACCAGGGAAAATTTCATATCCCCACCCAACTCAAAATTAGGGGCCTTCATAAAATATTTCAAGAAAAAAGAGTTCCAAAAGGTACCTTATCATGACATGGGCCATATACATTTAGAACAAAAATATTCAACCCTAATTTGGCATATAATATCTCGACCCCCAAAACCTAGTCAGAACCCCATGAATTTATAATTTTAATATTTATGTCATTTAGTCCAGCCGCAAGCCCCCTGAATCTTCCTTTTGCATCCATGGTCATAAAGGACCAATCGGGAATCATTTTACAGAGGGATGCTTTCACCACATCCCCATCCCCAAGGGTTGCTTGGAGCATAATAATATCAAGATTGTAGGATTTGAAAAACTCCTTAAGGGCCAAATTTTTGTGGGTGCTAGTGAAACCTCTACAATTGAAGGATAGGACAATCATTTGGAACCTACCTTTGGGGATCGAACTACTCTAAGCGTCCCTTCCAAGGATTTTATTTTCTCGTCTGTTGTGTCTAGTTTTGATTTCATCTGGGATTTCGAGATAATGGCTTTCCTACCTCTGGATTTCTTAGATAAAGTGGTTTACCTTAGGCTTTGCAACCGGATTCCACAAGGGAGGGGAAAAATATATTTTTCGTCCCTAGGCCTCAGATTATAATAGGAACCCCTTGAAGTCAAGGGCATGGTTAACAAGTTGGGGGGATCAGATGAAAGGGATGATGTGAAAGTGAGGACGGGGATTGAGGTAATAATGATATCCATGGTTTTCGATATTTAACAGCTGGTGATAACAGAGGATGACAACGGTTTGGAAGGACAAGGCCTCAATGCGACATCATAAAAAGAAAGCATTGACTCATATAGAGAGGAAATGGAGGGAAAACGAATACTGATAGTCTTTGGAGCTGGTTTGGTGTGGACGTCTTCGTCCAGAGCCTCTTGTTGACCATCAGTTTCCAACGAAACGAAACTAGAGATTAATTTTTCCACTAATCCCTCCCTTGGATTCAATTTCACCAGAATGAGAGCCACAATTATACTCTTAGTTTCCAAAAAATACATGTTTTCTTCGAAGAATATTCCTAATTTGTTCCCGATAGTATTGAATACATCATGTGTCCATAACTGTGGTGGTAGCACTAGAAGCTGCATCCATATTGTTAACTCTTCTAGTTTCTCCCTTTGTGTATCAAATAAAGGTGTCCATTTCTTGAAGAAGATAAGGGATATTCTAAAGCACCAATTTCACTCTAGCACCCATTCAAGCATCTCCACTTTTCTGAAACGTACCATGGACCATCCCCTTGCTAGGATAGTCAGTTCTACCTGACCCTCCAACATTCCTTTCTAGTCCTTGTTAATCCATTCTAGTATATATTGAGATGAGTAACGCCTACCTTTGGCTGTCCGAACTAAGAGAAATTTTCAAGCTTCCATTGCCATGTCCAACTAAATATCAACTCCAAGAACCAGGTTAGGGCATTCAAATTTTTTCCTTGTCACTTTTCCCTTATTTATCTTAGCTCCTAAAGTTTGTCAAATTTTCCCTCTCCATATGTCGATATTTCATACTCTTCCCACACATGTTCTAGATCCTCAAAGATCATGTCTAGCCTCTCCTCTACTGGCACAGACTGAAAAAATAAATCCCCTAGATCAACAGAGACCCCTTCCGCTTAAGACCCATAGATTATGCCCCTCCCTTCGAAAGCCAAAAGGGCATGCCCCTGGTCTTCTCCAACCCCAGTTCAATTTGGGTCTTGTTAAAAAATGTTACCTCTTCCTTCCTTTGGCTTCCTTGGTGATTCATATGAATCCACTGCCTTCCGCTCACCACTAGGAACCTCCAAAGAATCCCTTGATGGGTCTGCGGGATATTTTGAAAAATTTACAGTCCATTCCTCCCTTTCTCGAGGAGCTACATGCCATGTTACTGCTCTGTCAACCCTTTGAGTAGAGCCTCCTTCCTTCACTTAGTTCCATGCAACCAAGAATGATTTTAGTCCTTCTTGTCTCCACAAATCGTTGCTTCACACTATGTATTCCAGGCTGCCTGAGTAAAATAAAGGTTCAGAATAACCAGAAACGGCTGACTCTACCCGGTTCCTCGTCGACTCCCCGATTGCCTCGGCCTTTGTATCTACCAAAGACTTCTTTACTATAGAAATTATATGCACTAAGCATGCATATTTCCTAGATCCACTTGATCTCACACTATTTAACTTTATGCAAGATACTGAATCTATTCCACTTGTTAATCTTTTGCGGAAAAATTAATTTCACACACATGTGAAGCATAAACAAAAATATTCAATCGCACATAACACAGTTTTTAACTGGGAAAGCCTGAACCTGAAAAACCCAACTATATATTATGTAACATGGAGATCATATGACAATATCATACAAACATACAAAGCTTATCACAAGCTCTTTGTACAGTACAATTGTCATACACTAATTAGGCCTAATCTTGCAAATCCATGCACCGATCTATGCCACCTGCTAGCCTGCCTCCACTATGCAATATCTGATGAAGAATAGCTCTAAATGAATTTGAATTACTCCATCCTTGACTGCGCAATCCTCATTGGCATCTCCACTGAGTGTTGGATGCAATCAATGCATCACTATAGTCACAACAGATAGTCTATCTTGCCCTTTCACCTATCTCTCCACTGGTCTCCACTGAAATTGCCATGCAATGTAGTTAACTGATGTATTTTTCTGGCTGATTAATGAGTTATTATTTTGGACTAATTAACTAATTAATACACTCCACTCACTATGTATCAACCGCTTAGACTAGATACAACTAGCTCAACTCGAGTCTAACCGAGTTAAACCGAATACAACTCCATAACTACTTCTTCCAACCGTGTCATAACTCGCCACTTGAGTTATAACTGAAGTCCTCCATGCAATAGCTCTAGTAAACCTTTAGGAATAGCGAATTTTTATGTCGCCGGCCGTATTACTATATGCACTGAATTTAAGTGCTCCAAGAGAATAAGTTGTTGTTTAGAGTCTGATTATTATTAAGAGCTAATAATAATCGACATGCATCTATTTTTAGATTGACGATCTATAAATAGACTTCGCCAAATATTCTAAAAACATAACTTCATCTATTTTTCCAACTTGATCAACCATCCACAAATAGCATCCTCTAACTTCTGAAATATGATCGACATGTCTAAAAATAGACTTGCGCCAAAAATAGCCTGCGGGCCCACTTAGTGAAGGCGACTCTTTTCAGTAATCTCATCATATTTTTGAATCTCAACACTCCCTCTCAACAAGATAGGGATTATCCTTCACCCCGATCCTGCCTCTATGGTATTCGACTTTTCTCCTGGTGAGCGCCTTCGTCAGAATATCTGCATCTTGATCCTCCGTAGGAATATACTGAAGCAACATGATCTTCCGCTGCACACAATCTTTGATATGATGATACCAGATATCAATATGTTTAGATATATCATGAAACATAGTATTAACCAAGAGTTTAATGCAACTCTAATTATCACAATGAATCACTGTGGGATCTAAATGTGAACCGAACAAACCAAGCAGAATCCTCATCCAGATAGCCTCACATGCAGCTAAACTTGCTACCATGTATTCTGCTTCCGCTGAACTGAATGCCACGGATCTTTGTTTCCTGCTGTACCAAGAAAATTCCGTAGATCCGATACTGAAAATCCCCCCTGATGTGCTCTTTCTGTTTGTTGGGCTTCCTACCTAATCTGCATCCGTGAAGCCATGCAACTTCACCTCATCCGTCTGTCTGTACCATAAACCATACTCAAATGTGCCCCTGAGATATCTCAGGACATGCTTGCCTGCCTTCCAAAAGAGCTTGGTAGGCTTAACCATCGCTTGTGAAAGCTGGTTCACCACATAGCATATGTCCGGTCTTGTATTGAATAAATACATGAGCGAACCCACCAACTGTCGATAAATAGTGGCATCCACTACCTCTGTCGATGTAGCATCCTCTTTCTTCCAATTTCCTGGAAGAGGAGTGTCGATAGGCTTGCAGCCTTGCATGTGAAACTTCTCCAGTATCTCCTGGGCATACTTGCCTTGAGACACAAACAGTTCACCTTCCCGCTGCCATATTTCTAATCCAAGGAAATAATGAAGGAGGCCTAAATCCTTCATCTCAAACTCCTTTGCAAGATCAGCCTTGCATGAGTGTATCAACTGCTCATCACCTATTAGTATCAAATCATCAACATAAAGTACAATGATCAAAAGCTTACCCTCAACCACAATCTGGTACAGGTTTGCATCCGCCTCACTCTTGGTGAAACCAAGTCTAGTGAAATAGCTGTCGATCCGAGTGTACCAAGCACAAGGTGCTTGTTTCAGCCCATACAACGCTCTTTTGAGCCTGCACACATGCGACTCACTGTTGAAGATCTCAAATCCTTCAGGCTGCTCAATGTACACCTCTTCCTCAATTATCCCATTAAGGAACGCAGTCTTCACATCCATCTGATGAATGTGCCAACCCATCTGTGCTGAGAGAGCAAGGATGGTCCGTATAGAAGAATACTGTGCGGCAAGTGCAAAGGTTTCTTCATAGTCAATCCCCTCAATCTGTGAGAAGCCTCGGGCAACAAATCATGCCTTATACTTCTAGATGCTCCCATCAACAGCTTGCTTTACCTTGTAGATCCATCTTGATCCTACAACTGATTTTCCCACTGGCCTTGGAACAATCTCCCAAGCACTGTTTCTGACAATGGAGTCATACTCCTCCACCATGGCATCTACCCATGTGGGCTCTTGCGCTGCTTCTTCAAAAGAAGATGGCTCTGTCACAATACACTTGCTCATAAGAGCCATGTATCCAGTATATCGGTCAGGTGACTATCTCTATACGCAACGCTGATGTAGGAACTCCTACATTTGTGCGCATCCACCTTGATCTCTCATCTTACGTAGTACGCTTCCTACCTTGTCGATGTTCGATGTTTGGTTCTGCATGAGTGGACTCTTCCACTCCATGAATCTCCTCCTGTGGCTGATCCACATCCAGAGGCTCATATTTGGGAACAAGAAGTTCCTCCTCTGCATGCAAGTGTAGCTCCCTCTCAAGCGACAACTTCATGGCCTTCACCTCATTGAATTTTATATCTCGTCGCATAACAGTTATCCGACTGTTTGGAAAATACACACGATAGTTATGGGGTGTCTCTATGTACCCCACAAATATCCCAACTTCTGTAGTCGGCTCCAACTTCTTCCTGGCATCCTTCGTCATATGAATGTAAACAGGTGAGCCAAAAATCTTCAAATGAGAAATATCAAGCTTCTTACTAGTAAAAGTTTCCTCGTGTGTACTCATGCCAAGTACTCTATGAGGACAACGGTTTTGAATATAAACCGCAGTGTTGCATGCTTCCGCCCACAAGTGCATCGGTAGGCCTTGGTCATGCAGCATCGCTCGTGCAACACCCACGATCGTTCTGTTCTTTCTCTTCGTGACCCCATTCTGTTGTGGGTTATGAGGCGCTATGAGTTCTCTTAGAATTCCTTCTTTGCTACAGAAGTCTTTGAATTCGCCCGAGATGTTTTCACCACCATTATTGCTCCTTAGAGCTTTCACCTGCTTCCCCGACTCATTCTCCACCAATGCCTTGAACTCACAGAACTTTGAGAACATTTCACTCTTCTTTTGCATGAAGAAGATCCAGCATCTACGAGAAAATTCATCAACAAATATCACATAATACCTGTGTTTCATTGTTGAAGTAACTGAGAATGGTCCACGACGTCTATGTGAATTCTCTCCAGGATCACCGAAGCATGGTTCTCCTTCTCATGAAAAGTGGTCTTCAAAAACTTACCCATTGTACATCCTTTGCACTGATTTGACTGTGCAAGAGTACCTTTGGGAAGTCTAGTAGAACTTTTTTGCAAAATTTTCAAAGCGCCATGGTGAAGATGGCCCAATCTCCTGTGCCATAACTCGCCCTCATCCCGGCTCACCACTTCCTCTGCTTTTCCCACCATTACAGTGCAGCCATCTACCTCCAGCTTGTAGAGATTCTTAATTCGAACCCCTATCTTCTTGGTTTGACCCGTTGTTTTATGTCGAAGGAAATATTTTCCCTCACTGAAAACAACATCATAACCCCTATCTTCCAGCATTGTGACTGAGACCAAGTTCTTCTTCAGACCTGGAACATGCATGACATTCTTCAACAAGAATGGATTACTGGACTCCCTCTCAAAGGTAATGGTCCCATGCCAGTCGCACTGTACCGACCATCATTGCCCATCTCTATATGCATCTGGAGGTCCTTCTCCTCCAAGTCACTAAACAAATCTTTGTCTCCCGTCATATGGAAAGACGCACCACTATCAAGATACCACACCAATCCCATGCAGCTTGAAACCAAGCATGTGATCAAGGAAAAAATCCAGCTCAAATTGTGAGGCTAAGGCCTCTCCAGCTGCAGATCCAGCAACCTGCTTATTCTTCTTCTTCTGTGGACAGTTAGTGGCGAAATGTCCATGCTCATGACAGTGAAAACACTTCACTTTGGACAAGTCCTTCTTCTTGCCTTTCGCACCAGATTTAGAAGGATTTTTTCTCCCCTTCCCTTTCCTTGCTTTGGCAGCCAAAGAGAAATTCTCTTCATCTTCATTCTTCGATGAATATCCATCCCTGTTACGTCGCCTTATCTCCTCCTACACAAGATCCGACCAAATTCGCTCCCATATCGGCAGTTTCTCCCATCCATTGACAGAGTCTTCGTAGATATGCCAACTCTTCGGAATCCCAAGGAGAGCCAAGCTCACGAAGTCTTCTTCATCAACAGTAACCCCCACACTTCCCAGCTCATCTTTGCAGTGGACAAACTTCGTGAGGTATTTTGGAATACTATCGCCTTTCTCCATTTTTATTTTTCTGAGCTTGTCTTTAAGCACCAACTTCCTATGGTCACTTCTGCTTTGGAGCAAGTCTGTCAAAGCCTTCCACATTAAGAATGGAGTGGCTTTCCTATGAATGCTGGACACAATATGGTCCTTCACACCTTCCAACAGAATCCTCCTCATCTTTGTAGTCTTCTTTTGCCATGCATCAAGTAATGCAGCATCGCTAGATCCCGGCTCAGGAACATCGCTATCGATGAACTCTTTCAGCCCATTATCCTCTAGCACCGCCTCCATCCTGTCCTTCCATGCTATGTAATTCAAGATCCCATCAAGGGCATACTCCAATCTCAACTCGTTGAAAGACATTTCAATGTATACTTGATTCCTGCACCAAGAATCTTCTGTAGCAAATTCGAATTGTCCACCAGCACAAACTCACTTCACAATTGCAATCTTCAATCAACAATGCTCTGATACCATGTAGAAATTATATGCACTAAGCATGCATATGTCCTAAATCCACCTGATCTCACACTATTTAACTTTATGCAAGATACTGAATCTATTCCACTTGTTAATCTTTTGCGGAAAAATTAATTGCACACACATGTGAAGCATAAAAAAAAATATTCAATCGCACATAACACAGTTTTTAACCGGGAAAGCATGAAGCTGAAAACCCCAACTATATATTATGTAACATGGAGATCATATGAAAATCTCATGCAAACATACAAATCTTATCACAAGCTCTCAGTACAGTACAATCGTCGTACACTAATCAGGCCTAATCTTGCAAATCCATGCACTGATCTATGCCACCTGCTAGCCTGCCTCCATTGCGCAATCTCTGATGAAGAATATCTCTGAATGAATTCGAATTACTCCATCCTTGACTGCGCAATCCTCATTGGCATCTCCACTGAGTGTTGGATGCAATCAATGCATCACTATAGTCATAACAGATAGTCTATCTTGCCCTTTCACCTATCTCTTCACTGGTCTCACTGAAACTGCCATGCACTGTAGTTAACTGTTGTATTGTTCAGTTGATTAATGAGTTATTATTTGTGAATTAATTAACTAATTAATTCACTCCACTCTCACTAGTGTATCAATCAGTTAGACTAGATACAACTAGCTCAACCGAGTCTAACTGAGTTAAACTGAATACAACTCCATAACTACTTCTTCCAACTGTGTCATAACTCTTCCACTTGAGTTCTAACTGAGTCCTCCATGCATTAGCTCCAGTAAACCCTTAGGAATAGCGTAATTCCTTCTGTCAGCTGATGTGCCACATCTGTGCACTGAATTGAAGTGCTCCAAGAGAATAAGTTGCTGTTTAGAGTCTGATTATTATTAAGAGCTAATAATAATCGACATGCATCTATTTTTAGATTGACGATCTATAAATAGACTTCGCCGAATATTCTAAAAATAGAATTTCATCTATTTTTCCAACTTGATCAACCATCCACAAATAGCATCCTGCAACTTCTGAAATATGATCAACATGTCTAAAAATAGACATAGTCTAAAAATAGACTTGCGCCAAAAATAGCGTGCAGGCCCACTTAGTGAAGGCAACTCTTTTCACTAAGCTCATCATCTTGTTGAATCTCAACATTTACCTCCCGAAAATCATTGTCAGATCTCCAACCCTCCCCATATGCACTAGGTGGCTTCCCTAAAACCACAAAACCTAAACCACCCCCTAGACTCCTATCAAACCCTGTAAAACCCATATTTCGAGCTAGCGACCAAGTTGGCAACCTGACCTTATCCAGGTTATGTTGAGTTGGATCCAGCCCCCAAACTGATAGGATGTCCTTCGATTTGGGTTTCAAATCCACATTGACTCTTGGGCTAACCATATCCACTTGCTGGTGGAAAATGTGACAAGGAAAATTTTTTTTGCAGTTGTTAACTCTTGCAACAGGTGTGAGCTATCAAAACTACCAATACACCATGAAACTCCATGAGCTCCTTCTTCTTTGCTACTTGGCGAAAATTCCAATGTTTCTAAGCCTTATTCCGCATACCTTCCTCTAGGCTAACGACCATCCTCCACGTACCTTCCTCTGGGATTCCGGGAGCTTCCACGAGTACCATGCAGCGACATAGGTCCATTCATCGAGGTGACCCATGCATGAATCCCCTGGAATCCTAGTCATTGACTTCATGCTCCATCCCCCCACCATAACCTATCCAAGGCTCAATTTATTATTAATAATTATTAGTTTATTATTAATTAATAATAATAATAATAATAGTAATTATTATTATTATTATTATTAATAAAAGTATTAATGTTGTTTTTTAATCATTATTATTAATCCATAATTAATGCATTATGAATTAATTAATTCATTATTAACTGATTCATTCATTAATTCATTATTAATTAAATTATTATACATTATTAACTATGAATATACTTATTTAACTAGAATTATTAATGAATAATTAATTATTATTGAGTAATTAATTAGTGATTATTAATTATTATTATAATGAATTAATATTTATTATTTATTGATTAATTATTAATTATTAATTAAACTTAATAATTAATTTAAATCTATTGTAATCTATTGCAATGCATTAATTCTATGCAATCTAATGATGCATTCAAATTTGTTCCATGCATTCAAATCTATTGAATTCATTAATTGCAATTTATTGAATGCATTTAAAATATATTGAATGCATGGATTGCAATCTATTTAATACATTCAATCTATTGCAATCTACTCCAATGCATTCAAATCTAAAAACAATGCATTGAAATATATTAAAATACATTCATTCTATTGAATGCATTGCAATGTATATAATGCATTCAATATATTGGATCCATTGCAATCTATTCAATTCATTCAAAATCTACGGAAACCATTTAAAATATATTAAATGCATTGATTGCAATCTAGTGAATGCATTGATTGTAATTTGTTGAATGCATTCAATCTATTTACATCTCTTGAATGAATTCATTTTATTTAAATCTATTGCAATGCATTTAATCTAAATCTATTAAAATTAATTAAATCAATTAAAATCTAAAATCTATTTAATGGAGTAAAATCTAATGTCTATTTAATGCATTAAATCTAATATGTATTGAATGCATTAAAATCTATTAAATCTATTAACATCAATTAAATCTATTCAATGAATTTAAATTAAATTTATTGAATGAATTTGAGTTAAATCAATTTAAGTTAATTAATTTGAGTCATGAACAATATTATATCCATTTTATACATAACCTTTACATTTCTATCCTCGTTTGAGAAAAAAATTCTTACATCTTTTTTCTTTTTTTTTAATATTGTTTTCTTTCAAGCACCATTTTCTCCTTTGGTATTTATCTTTTACATTTATAATTAACAAACCCTCTTGAATGCAATCAATGCATTCAACAAAGTGCAATCAATAGATTGCAATTTATTCAATGAATTCAAAATCTATTGAATGCATTTAAAATCTATTCAATGTATTGATTGGAATGTCTTGAATGCATTGATTGCAATCTATTGAATGCATTCACTCTCTTGCAATCTATCTAAGCAATTCAATCTATTGAAATCTAGTGTAATGCATTCAATCTATTGAAATCAATTGCAATGAATTCAAACCATTGAAATCTATTATAGTGCATTCAAATCTATTACAATTTATTCAAATTTATTGAAATACATTCAATGTATGCAATCTATTAATGAATTCAAATATATTGAATACATTAAATGAAAACTATTGAATGCATTGATTGAAATTCTTTTAATGCATTTAATCTATTCCAATCTACTCCAATGTATTCAAATATATTGCAATCTGTTGCAATCTATTGCAATTCATTTAATCCGTCGAATGCATTTCAATCTATTCAATATATTCGAAATATATTGAATGCATTTAAAATTTATCAAATGCATTGATTCGAATCTATTGAATGCATTCAATCTATTGCAATCTATTAAAATCATAGATTACAATCTATTGAATGTATTCAATCTAGTGCAATTTGTTGAATGCATTCAATATAAATATATTACAATCAATTAAAAGTGTTAAAAAAAAAAAAAAAAAAAAAAAACTATTGAAACAAATAAATCTAATATCTATTGAATTCATTAAATATAATATCAATTCAATGCATTAAAATCTATAGAATCTATTAGCATCAAACCTGAGAAGGATGATTTTTTGGTCATCAAAGTCTTTGTTGTAGGAGTGGATGTACATACACTAAGATTGTGCCAAGCCCTATATGTCCCATGGGAAGTTTAATTTCCCCAAAATTACTTCCATCTTCAACCCCTCCCCATGAGATTTGAACCTGTGACATGGCCTACACTAAACCAACTAATCTACCTCATATGTTAATTCAAGATGTATATTATATTACAATTTTTTCTTCTTCATACTTGTAAATGGTAAGGTATCATATTTATTTAAATGAATTGTTATGTAATTTTTTTTTTTAAGCTTGGAATGACCTTTTTCATTTGTTTTCATAAAAAAAAGTAGGTTACATCACATTCAAATGGTGAGGTGGCCTCAACATGTCCATTGGGAAACCAAGTTTGTTGACCACCTTAGCGCGTTATAATCCATCTAAAAACAACAGAGTTTGATATTGTCTAGCATAGCTATATCTATTTGATTATCCTTAATTCTCCTAATATCTAGATAACTAAGACATAAAATCAAATTTGCAAAGGCTTCATCTGTATAGAGAAAAAATTAAAAACCAAATTGTACACATCATGCTACTAGTCATCAGAAGAGTCCACAAGTGTTGGATCTTTCGCACTCAAAATGGGTAAATTCCCTCTAAGGAAGACAAGGAATATGTTTTTATGTGAGACTAAGGCATGCATTCTATTGTTGAATCTGGAATTGTATAAGTTGAAATTCCTTATAATTTTCCTCGAATTCGAGATCATTCTTAGATAGGCCAACTAAACGAGTTGTTAAGGATCTTGCCCCTATATTCTTCATAAACCAATAGAGATAGATAGCTTGATTTTATTGAGAGGAACTTCCTCTGGAGTGTTCAAGATCCAACACCAAATATATCCATTCCTCCACATCAAAGTCTTCATGAGCTTCCTATTGGTTTAATTTTGCTTCCCATACAAAGATGAGCTGGAGAATCTGAGGTTGAGTGTCAATTTGATAATCGTGAGTCAATTCTCGAAATAGACCAAAGGTAGGCTCTCAACCTCGACTGTGAGCTAGACGAGGTTGGGGTTGGCTGCCTCCCGGCCGTAGAGCATCATGTCGATTTTTCCTCCTGCCTCCTCTTGTGAAGATGCTACTTCCATAGGAAGGGTGCACCATAACGTAGTTCTGACGACCCTCAAAATGGGAAATCAAACCCACTAGCTCGAGGCATTTGACTAGCTTAAGGGCTTGGTGCATACTCTGAGAATTGAAATCTGTTGTCATCGTCCACAACGAAGAAAATGAGACTGAATGCAACAAGTGGAGATTCTTGCGAAGAACCTTCAAGAACGCCACAGAACTTTCCAACAAACATATAACTATTCCAATAACAATACCTCCAACTCGCTCTAAGTTCACGACATAAAACCCCAGCAAGGAAATGTAAGGGTCGAGACATAACTGCCCACCATCCTTTCTCATCAAAACGTTATCCATAACACAGATCTCGTAGTATCCAATTGTCTACTCTTATCCGAAGTCATGTAATTTTTTTTTTTAAATTACAAACTTGTTTTAAAATTTTAAAATTTGTAATACAATAAACAGATTAAAAAATTCATCCACCTATCAAACTTGCATATAATAAATATATTTAAAAAATATAAAGATAATAACTTAAATAAATAAATAAACGAACGCATTTTTCAAATAATTCACACAATATTTGTTAATAATTACTACAAAATCTACTCCATAATTATATAGAAAATAAAAAAAGTCTTTTTAAATCGTTATGGATAAGAAAGATTAATAAGCCTACAGAGACAACCTGTACTTGCACAAAATAAGAGTACTTTCGATAAAAAATCTCTATATATAATAAGCATAAGAAGAACGAATTGAGCCATTCATGGTAGGTAACTTGTCAAAATTTCTTTGGTCTCTCTCAGAGACTATCAACCCAAAAATATATGGTTTTCTATGATTTTTCATTCTTAATATAAAAGTCACTTGTTTAGGGTTCCCTTGTGTCCAACACAAGGGCCAAAGAAACAATTCCAATATATATTCGTGCATTCGATCGGAAGTTCAACTTCCCATAAAATTATGTGAGCCCCACGCCGAGGATAAAGCATCATAGGTTCATGTCTATACGAAGGAGAAGTTGCAAAATCTGGAAGGAGAGATCTGGATTTTGAAATTTAATAAACCATGATGAAAATGAAATATTAAATTTATTGAATATATATATATATATATATATATATATATATAATTAAAAATGTCTTTAATTTTAAATTTTTTTTTAGTATCTAGTCTTGATGATGAATTACACTGGTTGCTTCGAAACGCGTCGATAATGTTCATTTGTATGTAATTATTATCGAAAGAATTCTACATAAATATATTAATTTTAGTTTAATCTTTACTGTTCAATTATACAATTTATGGACCAATATGAAATTGTTTCATCTAGAAAAGCCGTTGTGACATAATATTGCATTAAATAAATATTTATATTAAAATTTTAAATAAAACATAAATGGGTTTAAAATAGATTTTAAAACAAAATATATTTATATTTATATTTTTTAATTAAAATTAAAAACAAAAAGTTTTATTAATTTTATATAATAACATCACATATTTGCTTCTTAAAACTATATATAGATCTTATTAAATAAATATAATTATGCCTTTGAGTTAAATTAGAAATTAAAAAAATGTTGTTAATTATGTTTATAGATATGTTTATTTTGGAATAGGATTTCCAAAATTTTAATTTATTTTTTAATAATAATAAAAAATTAATCGGAAAGTGTATATATATTTGTATTAAAACATGCATACACGCAATTAAAAAGCGGGATCTTTACAACAAAATTTGTGTTTTTCCTTGGTTGTGAATAATAAATTTGTCCAAATCTTATACGAGTTTTTTCATCAGCCATTCCATTTTCAAAATTTAAAACTACTTTCCTGCTACTATAAACCTTATAGAAGTGTGATAGGAGATATACAGACGTGTGATTAGACATGATACAAAATTTGTAGGTGTTGGAGGGATGTTTATTCCTCCATTGGAGCTAGGGAGTTGAGATCCAACAGCTTCGGCACCTCCTCCTCCTTCTTGTTGTTGTCTGCTAATTTTGGCTTCAACCCGTCTATCTCCAATATGAGGGCTTCCATTTCGTCTTCTAGCCTTCTGATTTTTTCATTTTCTTCCAATTGTCGTTCCTCGATCTTGATGCCATCTTTGTGGAGCTAGTGCACACACATCTACAGCACTATAATTCCATTTCGAAATTCTCCATGCTTCATGGTACAAGTATCACAATTCAACTTACTACTCCCAATTCCACGAGCCTAAGAGGCCCCAAGAGCCTGAGCCTATACTCTCAATGCCATAACTCACATTTCCGCTCATCATGTCAGACACAGGAGACCCAGACGCAGACTCCAGGACACCAATAACGCTCGACCTCTTGAAAGACCCAAAGCACCAGAAGTAAACAGAGAAAACAAAGGAGTCGGTGCACAGGTAGGTCATTAGGCTCACTAATCCTGCAGAAAAGTAATTCGCGGCTTCAGAAATCCCAATCACCAGTCCTAAATCATTCCCAACTTCTCGAAAGAGCTAAAACTCCAGCAGTAAACAAAATAGGAACCTAGGTCAATGCACATGTAATTTGCTGCCACCTCAAACCCCGTAGATAGGTTAGAACTCAAACCATCCTCACCAATTCCCTAGTTTCCAGTATCTACTGAGAGAAACCAGAGGCCTTCAAGCAATATCGAGACCCCCAGAGCACCTCCAGCTAGGACTTTTGCTCACCAACCCTACCCTCTCTTAGAATGTTACCTTTTCTCTTGACCCTATGTCACAAACACAAGGATAGGGACCAGGCATCCTCCACATCCCTATCTTGAGGCTTTATGAAAATACTCAGACTGTTAACCCTTAAATAGCCACCAGTAGTACGCCAGTGATGAAGGATTGACATCATAATACTTGAGGTGCTGGAATCCCAATGTTGATCCTTTATTTCTCGGATTTGCACAGCTTCTCCAAACTCCACAACCACCATATTCCCATGCTTCTCCTACATTTTATAAAGCCTGGGTAGTAAATGATTTCACCACGGCTTCACCATTCCCACGAACCAGGCACAAAAACGTTGATGACTATAATCAAAATCGAAAGTGGAGAAGTATAACCACATGCCCAAGATGATGCAGGGACCAAGTGGCGGGATGTCAAACTGCATGATTCCACTAATTCGATTGAGTTTTGTATACAACTTGTTTTTATCACTCGGATTGAACCTCAGGCTAAAGAAGGCAATTCCAAGGTAACCACAAACCATGCTTAGCCAAGTAGCTAGCCCTACTAGGAAAGGAGAGGGCTATCTCCGCAAAACATCACAGCCAAGATGAATGAAGAAAGAATATATTAGGCTAGGTATAGTAGATCAGGGTTTTTGATTTTGATTGTATAGGGTTGTGTTGGATGAGAAGGAGAAAAGCAATCAGGGCAAGGGAAATTAGGTCAAAATTTGCAAGATGTTCTATGGGGCAAGGTAGGCATAGTGATTTAGCACTTTTGGATTTCAATTGGTGGGATGATCAAGACAGGTGAGGAGCTACAAAGAGCATGGTGAAATCAGAGTTTCTTTCTAAACTAAAGAAATTACAGACTGTGAATATCTACCCAAAACAAAACATAGAAATTATGGATTCTGTTCATCAAACTTGAAAAAATTCACTTAATAGAAATGAAATGATGGCTAAAATAAACAAAACATTCTAACAACTGAGCACAAAGAGAGAAATTGAAACTAAACACCATACCACATGGATCCCATAAAAATAGCTGCAAATTTGATTAATATTCCTACTCAGAATTGATAAAAAATATGTCTCTTCAAAAGCCAAGCATCTAACTGAGTCCAAACCTTACAAATGAGAGAAACGAAGAAGATATAGACCTCAAAACCACTCTCCCTAGCCTCATAGAGTCGAATCCATGAAATGAGAATTAGTTTCCACCAAATTCTAAACAAGAATCTCAAGACTAGGAAGACCCAACAACTTGCCTCTAAAAGAGAGGAAACTGATTCAATTGACCTGTAGAGGACTCAAGCTAATGAATTTACCCATATTAAACTAATCCTCATCATAATTACATTCATCTTCAACATTTACATTAGTAAAATTACATTTCCCAAAGTAAAAATTCAAACTGGAGAAGATTTGTTGAAGATTGTAAAAATTTGCAATTTTCTGGCAAACGCGTAGCGTCCAAGCAGGAAAATAGCCTATTTGGAAAGTTGGTTTTGAGTTCCTTCCCGGTGTCCAAATCTTCATTTTTCAAAATGGTTTTGATTTTCCCTGTCAAAATGCCAATCTACCAGGACTGGTAAATGCGCAATGACCAGGTCAAAAAAAAGGCAGAAACATGATTTTTAGGTGGTTTGTTTCATGTTTAAGGGACCAGTTCTCCTCAAAATCTTCTGAAACTTGATAGGGTTGATGTGTTCATCATTATAAACCTGTTGGTGGTGGCCATGTGGCATTTGGAGGCCCCAAAAGAGAGCACAACGTAGCAAAATTTCTGAGTTGAAAATTATAAAAAATTGCAGAAATTAACATGAGTGCAAAAATGTGCCAAAATTATTTGAATTACTTGCTCATTGAGTGATTGAGGCATAAAGTGACACCTCGGAAAGCATGTCCAACTTTTCTTTCTTCCCTTGCTTGGTCAAACTTGCAATTTTTTCATTAGCTCTTTTGAGCTTGGCTAATGAAATTCTCTCTTTCTGTGCATGAAGTTTAAATTTTTCCCTCAACAAGTCATTGTAATTGTTGGCCTTCTTAACTAAACTCTTCAAATGTATATTGGCTCTACCAAGCCATGAATCCCTATCTTTGCTAATCTCTAGGGCAAGCATCTCACTTGGTGTGAGCTGCTCTGCCAACTCAACTTCTCTTTGTCTTTCCCGAGCTAAAGCTCTCTTCACCCCTATAGTCTTTGGTTTTTGTCTTGGAGGATGATCCTCCACCTCATCAGTTTCACCAAATCTTTCCAAGGTCTCCTCAAGCAAGACCTTAGCCTTTTCTGCCTCTCTTTGTGCTTTTATGGTATTTACCTCATTGATGATTTGCTTAGTTTTCAGCTGCTGATTTTCTTGCTCAAGAAATTCAATCACATATTTTTCTCTCTCAATATTAGCTTGAATTTCACTAATCTTTTCTTCTTTGCCTTCGATTGTTGTACTGGTGATTTTTTCCTCATCTTCCTCACCTAGTTCAATCAGCTAAAATTCATGCTCTTTCTCATGTTTGTCCTCCTCATCATCAATGATTGGCTCTTTAGCCTTTTCCTTGTCTTTGTCCACCTGTTTTGTTGATGAAGAAGGCATGGACCCTTTCAATCCAAGTGAAGCAAACACATGCCTGTAGCCTCTCTGATAAGTCTTGGGAAATGGCTCAACATCATCCAAATTAGCCCAAGTTGCCTCAATATCCTCCTCACTGCTTGATGACCCGGAATCATGATGTGATGATGATGAAGGGTTATGGAAAGGTGAAGAAGAAGGATCAAGATGAGGTGAATGAAAATGACTTGGTGATGATGTATGAGAAGCAGGCTGAGATGGAGGAGTGGATATGGGAGAATGAGATGATGAGGGGATATTCTAATCATGCTGACTAGATGGGGTAGTAAAAATTTCATTTGCTATGAATGTGTCCCATGGAATGCTATTTTTCTCAAGCTGATGCATGACTATCATTTTGATAAGGGAGTGGTGAAAGAGACTCTACATTTGATGATTGTAATCCCTCTTTTGTGCAATTTATGCCATCTTGTCAATGCTGCGGGAGAGGAAATAGGGTATGTGAAGCATTCCGACTCTAGTGAAATGCATAAGAAGCCGGATATGATATGAATAGAGTCAAGAAAACCTCCCCTCACAGGTGAAGTATTTCATGATGATTTTCATCATAAGGACATATCGGTCAAGAAGATGAGAGAAAGTGAAAATGGTCTTTTTGTCATCCTTGTATCTAGGTTTAAGATATGGTTCATAGTAGCTATGATCAAGGTTTCCTTATTTAAACCATTTCTCTCCCACATTACGGATCCATGTAGTAGCTGTAATGGCATTAGTAGACATGGTAAAAGTAACCCTAGCAAGAGTGACCTGCCTATCATGAAGATCTAAGATGAATAGCCTTGTTAACATAGGGTGATATTGGACCTTTTGCACCTTCTCACAAAATTCAAAGCAACCAACATGTTTAAAACATAGCACTGTAAATGGAGAAGCCATGAGTTCTTCTGTGTTTGTTGGTTCATATCTGATGGTTTTCCCTCCTTTATTTTATGCCTTCTTCTTTGGTGTGTGCTCCTCACTGAAAATTTTGTCTTCTTCTTCAGACATCGTGGATTTGAAGGCTTTGGAAACCCTAGGGTAAATGGAATGAGATGAAGGGAATGTGGATTTGAAAGGAGAAGTTGTGACAAATGGAGGAAGTGATAATGTAAATGATAACCTATGTCTATGAAAATCCTAGGATCTTATAGCTTTTATGACTAATATGTGTTTAGGGACATGAGTATGGGAAATATGAATGAAAAATGGAAAAAGGAAATGAAAACTAGGGTTTCATAGCAATAAACACTTCAAATTTGCATTAAATCATGAGACATTTCAGTGATAAGGCTTGATAGGGTTAACTTA
Source organism: Pinus albicaulis (assembly GCA_034641835.2). Lineage (NCBI taxonomy): Eukaryota > Viridiplantae > Streptophyta > Pinopsida > Pinales > Pinaceae > Pinus > Pinus albicaulis. The sequence goes on from CM076582.1 coordinate 485,280,801, forward strand.
TTGTTTGAGGAGCTATGAACAAGTCTGTGCAAAAAACTAAGCTTGCTGGGAGTGATAGAAGCCTAAGAAACCCTCTCCGTTCAAATGCACAACATCCTGGAGGAACGTGCAGCGTCCTGACAAACGCACAGTTTTCATAGGTAAACACAAAACATCCATTGTTTTCTTCTCTATGGATTATTGGTCAAACACGCAACACCTAGGATGAACGCGCAGCATCTAGGCAAATGCACAGCGCCTAGGGAAAATGCGCTCGTCTAGTGAAATTTCCTCAAAATGCTCAAAAAATCTGAAATTTTCTCCTTTGCTGGAAACTCCTGATGGATGAATGGAGGAAAATGATTTGTTTGAAGATTTTGAATAGATTTATATCTTTAGGGATTGTAATTTTAGTTTGAATAACCCACTTTCCCTATGTTCCCTTTTTCCTTTGGACTTTAGCACTGATACTCTTTAACTTTCTAGCTTTTCGGCATTTTGGAGTTTGATCAAGTCATGGAGTTTGGCTTTCTTTGCTCCATTTAGGCTGGAAATGATTGCATTGACAACTTGGGATGAATTTATTACATATGAGATTCACAAAATTACATTTGGAAAAATATACATAAATTACATATTGAATTTTATATCAAAATGACATTTTGATATAAAAGTCATTAAACTCAAAAATTACAACTTTGAAAATATGATAATTATATCATGATGATCTTCTTCTCTCAGAGGGAGAGTAAAGTTTTATTGACAAGGACAACCACTAGTGGAACAATTTTGTATCATGACCTAATGGTACTTCTTTAGACCTTACTTTCATGAATGAGATTTGATTTAAAAGACTTCCTGGTGAAAAGAGCATTTTCATAGGTGTTGTTATGCTCAAGGAGACATGAGAATGAGTCAGCGAATATGAATCTCAGAGGGAGAGTAAAGTTTTATTGACAAGGACAACCACTAGTGGAACAATTTTGTATCATGACCTAATGGAATGATTGAAAATTTCTATATTGTGGGACACCTAAGATGCACATGAAAAATGTGTTTTGATCCCTGGTGGAAGTATGCAAATACTGACACTAACATTGGCCTTATTGGGGATGGAAACTCCTTGAAGGTTTCAAGAACATCGTATACCAAGTGCCTAACCTTTGGTCCAATACGGTCAAACAATTTAAAAGACTGTAGACTATAAAACTGACTCAAAAACCAATCAAAGTGACTGAGAACTAACTCAAAAACTGACTTTGAAACTAACTAAAAAATGACTCAAAAACTATGAAAATAACAGAAAATCAACAATATTTATAGCCTTCACTTCGAGCCCCAAGCCTAAATGATTTTCCACTCCAAACCTTGCAGAAAATACAAACTGGTATTTACAATGAAAGTGGAACATTCTTTTAGAAGTTGCATCAGAAATAATAATGTTTCAAGAGCCTACCATTGACCGGTCCTCCTGAAAATTCTTGTCCATTCATCTCTTTCAACAAATAAGCATTTTTTCCTTGATAAGCTAAGATCTTGTAGGGTCCTTTCCATAGATTTTCAAAACTCCGTTGCTTTCCTTTCTCTTCAGCTCCAAGAACCAGGTTAGGGAATTCAAATTTTTTCCTTGTCACTTTTCCCTTATTTATCTTAGCTCCTAAAGTTTGTCAAATTTTCCCTCTCCATATGTCAATATTTCATGCTCTTCCCACACATGTTCTAGATCCTCAAAGATCATGTCTAGCCTCTCTTCTACTGGCACAAACTGAAAAAATAAATCCCCTAGATCAACAGAGACCCCTTCCGCTTCAGACGCGTAGATTATGCCCCTCCCTTCGAAAGCCAAAAGGTCATGCCCTTGGTCTTCTCCAACCCCAATTCAATTTGGGTCTTGTTAAAAAATGCTACCTCTTCCTTCCTCTGGCTTCCTTGGTGATTCATATGAATCCACCGCCTTCCGCTCACCACTAGGAACCTCCAAAGAATCCCTTGATGGGTCTGCAGGATATTTTGAAAAATTTACAGTCCATTCCTCCCTTTCTCGAGGAGCTACATGCCATGTTACTGCTCTGTCAACCCTTTGAGTAGAGCCTCCTTCCTTCACTTGGTTCCATGCAACCAAGAATGATTTTAGTCCTTCTTGTCTCCACAAATCGTTGCTTCACACTATGTATTCCAGGCTGCCCGAGTAAAATAAAGGTTCAGAATAACCAGAAACGGCTGACTCTACTCGATTCCTCGTTGACTCCCCGATTGCCTCGGCCTCTGTATCTACCGAAGACTTCTTTAATATAGAAATTATATGCACTAAGCATGCATATGTCCTATATCCACTTGATATCACACTATTTAAATTTATGCAAGATATTGAATCTATTCCACTTGTTAATCTTTTGCGGAAAAATTAATTTCACACACATGTGAAGCATAAACAAAAATATTCAATCGCACATAACACAGTTTTTAACCGGGAAAGCCTGAACCTGAAAAACCCAACTATATATTATGTAACATGGAGATCATATGACAATCTCATACAAACATACAAAGCTTATCACAAGCTCTTTGTACAGTACAATCGTCATACACTAATTAGGCCTAATATTGCAAATCCATGCATCGATCTATGCCACCTGCTAGCCTGCCTCCAATGTGCAATATCTGATGAAGAATAGCTCTAAATGAATTCGAATTACTCCATCCTTTACTGCGCAATCCTCATTGGCATCTCCACTGAGTGTTGGATGCAATCAATGCATCACTATAATCACAACAGATAGTCTATCTTGCCCTTTCACCTATCTCTCCACTGGTCTCCACTGAAACTGCCATGCACTGTAGTTAATTGCTGTATTGTTCAGTTGATTAATGAGTTATTATTTTTGAATTAATTAACTAATTAATTCACTCCACTCTCACTAGTGTATAAATCAGTTAGACTAGATACAACTAGCTCAACTGAGTCTAACTGAGTTAAACTAAATACAACTCCATAACTACTTCTTCTAACTGTGTCATAACTCTGCTACTTGAGTTCTAACTGAGTCCTCCATGAAATAGCTCCAGTAAACCCTTAGGAATAGCGTAATTCCTTATGTCAGCTGCTGTGCCACATCTGTGCACTGAATTTAAGTGCTCCAAGAGAATAAGTTCTTGTTTAGAGTCTGATTATTATTAAGAGCTAATAATAATCGACATGCATCTATTTTTAGATTGACGATCTATAAATAGACTTCGCCCAATTTTCTAAAAACATAATTTCATCTATTTTTCCAACTTGATCAACCATCCACAAATAGCATCCTATAACTTCTGAAATATGATTGACATGTCTAAAAATAGACATAGTCTAAAAATAGACTTGCGCCAAAAATAGCCTGCGGGCCCACTTAGTGAAGGCGACTCTTTTCACTAATCTCATCATCTTTTTGAATCTCAACACTCCCTCTCAACAAGATAGGGATTATCCTTCACCCCGATCCCGCCTCTATGGTATTCGAATTTTCTCCTGGTGAGCGCCTTCGTCATAATATCTGCATCTTGATCCTCCGTAGGAATGTACTGAAGCAAAATGATCTTCCGTTGCACACAATATTTGATATGATGATACTGGATATCAATATTTTTAGATATATCATGAAACATAGTATTAACCAAGAGTTTAATGCAACTCTAATTAACACAATGAATCACTGTGGGATCTAAATGTGAACCGAACAAACCAACCAAAATCCTCATCCAGATAGCCTCACATGCAGCTAAAATTGCTACCATGTATTCTGCTTCCGCTGAACTGAGTGCCATGGATCTTTGTTTCCTGCTGTACCAACAAAATTCCATAGATCCGATACTGAAAATACCCCCTAATGTTCTATTTCTGTCTGTTGGGCTTCCTACCCAATCTGCATCTGTGAAGCCATGCAACTTCACCTCATCCATCTGTCTGTACCATAAACCATACTCAAATGTGCCCCTGAGATATCTTAGGACATGCTTGCCCGCCTTCCAAAAGAGCTTGGTAGGCTTAACCATCGCTTGTGAAAGATGGTTCACCACATAGCATATGTCCGGTCTTGTATTGACTAAATACATGAGCGAACACACCAACTGTCGATAAATAGTGGCATCCACTACCTCTGTCGATGTAGCATCCTCTTTCTTCCAATTTCCTGGAAGAGGAGTGTCGATAGGCTTGCAGCCTTGCATGTGAAACTTCTCCAGTATCTCCTGGGCATACTTGCCTTAAGACACAAACAGTTCACCTTCCCGCTGCCATATTTCTAATCCAAGGAAATAATGAAGGAGGCCTAAATCCTTCATCTCAAACTCCTTTGCAAGATCAGCCTTGCATGAGTGTATCAACTGCTCATCACCTGTTAGTATCAAATCATTAACATAAAGTACAATGATTAAAAGCTTACCCTCAACCACAATCTGGTACAGGTTTGCATCCACCTCACTCTTGGTGAAGCCAAGTCCAGTGAAATAGCTGTCGATCCGAGTGTACCAAGCACGAGGTGCTTGTTTCAGCCCATACAACGCTCTTTTGAGCCTACACACATGTGACTCACTGCTGAAGATCTCAAATCCTTCAGGCTGCTCAATGTACACCTCTTCCTCAATTATCCCATTAAGGAACGCAGTCTTCACATCCATCTGATGAATGTGCCAACCCATCTGTGCTGAGAGAGCAAGTATGGTCCATATAGAAGAATACTGTGCGACAAGTGGAAAGGTTTCTTCATAGTCAATCCCCTCAATCTGTGAGAAGCCCCGAGCAACAAATCTTGCCTTATACTTCTCGACGCTCCCATCAAAAGCTTGCTTTACCTTGTAGATCCATCTTGATCCTACAACTGATTTTCCCACTGGCCTTGGAACAATCTCCCAAGCATTGTTTCTGACAATGGAGTCATACTCCTCCACCATGGCATCTACCCATGTGAGCTCCTGCGCTGATTCTTCAAAAGAAGATGGCTCTGTTACAATACACTTGCTCATAAGAGCCATGTATCTAGTATACTCGTCAGTGATCATCTCTATCTGCGCATTGTGATGTAGAACCCTACATTTGTGCCGCATCCACCCCGCCCTCATCTTCTCGTGGTAGCTTCCTACTCTTTGTCTGATGTTTGTCTTCGTATGAGTGGACTTTCCACTCCATGAATCTCCTCCCGTGGCCGATCCACATCCAGAGGCTCATATTTGGGAACAAGAAGTTCCTCCTCCGCATGCAAGTGTAGCTCCCTCAAGCGACAACTTCATGGCCTTCACTCCATTGAACTTTATATCTCGTCAGCATATCATCTGACTGTTTGGAAAATACACACGATAGTTATGGGGTGTTTCTATGTACCCCACAAATATCCCAACTTCTGCAGTCGGCTCCAACTTCTTCCTGGCATCCTTCGTCACATGAATGTAAATAGGTGAGCCAAAAATCTTCAAATGAGAAATATCAGGCTTCTTACTAGTAAAAGATTCCTCGAGTGTACTCATGCCAAGTACTCTATGAGGACAACGGTTTTGAATATAAACCGCAGTGTTGCATGCTTCCACCCACAAGTGCATCGGTATGCCTTGGTCATGCAGCATCGCTCGTGCAACACCCACGATCGTTCTGTTCTTTCTCTTCGCGACCCCATTCTGTTGTGGGTTATGAGGTGCTATGAGTTCTCCTCGAATTCCTTCTTTGCTACAAAAGTCTTTGAATTCACCCGAGATGTATTCACCACCATTATTGATCCTTAGAGCTTTCACCTGCTTCCCCGACTCCTTCTCCACCAATGCCTTGAACTCACAGAACTTTGAGAACGTTTCACTCTTCTTCTGCATGAAGAAGATCCAGCATCTACGAGAAAATTCATCAACAAATATCACATAATACATGTGTTTCGTTGTTGAAGTAACTGAGAATGGTCCACACACGTCTATGTGAATTCTCGCCAGGATCACCGAAGCACGATTCTCCTTCTCATGAAAAGTGGTCTTCACAAAATTACCCATTGTACATCCTTTGCACTGATCTGACTGTGCAAGAGTACCCTTGGGAAGTCTAGTAGAATTTTTTTGCAAAATTTTCAAAGTGCCATGGTGAAGATGGCCCAATCTCCTGTGCCATAACTCGCCCTCATCCCGACTCACCACTTCCTCTACTTTTCCCACCATTGCAGCGCAGCCATCTACCTCCAGCTTGTAGAGATTCTTAATTCGAACCCCTATCTTCTTGGTTTGACCCGTTGTTTTATGTCGAGGGAAATATTTTCCCTCACTGAAAACAATATCATAACCCCTGTCTTCCAACATTGCGACTGAGACCAAGTTCTTCTTCAGACCTGGAAAATGCATGAAATTCTTCAACAAGAATGGATTACTGGACTCCCTCTCAAAGGTAATGGTCCCATGCCAGTCGCAATGTACCGACCATCATTGCCCATCTCTATATGCATCTGGAGGTCCTTCTCCTCCAAGTCACTAAAGAAATATTTGTCTCCCGTCATATGGAAAGACGCACCACTATCAAGATACCACACCAATCCCATGCAGCTTGAAACCAAGCATGTGATCAAGGAAAAAATCCAGCTCAAATTGTGAGGCTAAGGCCTCTCCAACTGCAGATCCAGCAGCCTGCTTATTCTTCTTCTTCTGTGGACAGTTAGTGGCGAAATGTCCATGCTCATGACAGTGAAAACACTTCACTTTGGACAAGTCCTGCTTCTTAACTTTCGCACCGGATTTAGAAGGATTTTTCTTCCCCTTCCCTTTCCTTGCTTTGGCAGCCAAAGCGAAATTATCTTCATCTTCATTATTTGATGAATATCCATCCCTGGTACCCCGCCTTATCTCCTCCTACACAAGATCCGACCAAAGTCGCTTCCATCCTGGCAGTTTCTCCCATCCATTGACAGAGTCTTCCTAGCTATGCCAACTCTTCGAAAGCCCAAGGAGAGCCAAGCTCACGAATTCTTCTTCATCAACAGTAACCCCCACACTTCCCAACTCATCCTTGCAGTGGACAAACTTCGTGAGGTATTTTGGAATACTATCGCCTTTCTCCATCTTTATTTTTCTGAGCTTGTCTTCAAGCGCCAACTTCCTATGGTCACTTCTGCTTTGGAGCAAGTCTGTCAAAGCCTTCCACATTAAGAATGGAGTGACTTTCCTATGAATTCTGGTCACAATATGGTCCTTCACAGCTTCCAACATAATCCTCCTCGTCTTTGCAGTCTTCTTTGGCCATGCATCAAGTAATGCAGTGTCGCTAGATCCCGGCTTAGGAACATCACTATTGATGAACTCTTTCAGCCCATTATCCTCTAGCACCACCTCCATCCTGTCCTTCCATGCTATGTAATTCAAGCTCCCATCAAGGGCATACTCCAATCTCAACCCGTTGAAAGACATTTCAATGTATACTTGATTTCTGCACCAAGAATCTTCTATAGCAAATTCGAATTGTCCACCAGCACAAACTCACTTCACAATTTCAATATTCAATCAACAATGCTCTGATACCATGTAGAAATTATATGCACTAAGCATGCATATGTCCTATATCCACCTGATCTCACACTATTTAACTTTATGCTAGATACTGAATCTATTCCACTTGTTAATCTTTTGCGGAAAAATTAATTGCACACACATGTGAAGCATAAAAAAAATTATTCAATCGCACATAACACAGTTTTTAACCGGGAAAGCCTGAAGCTGAAAACCCCAACTATATATTATGTAACATGGAGATCATATGAAAATCTCATGCAAACATACAAATCTTATCACAAGCTCTCAGTACAGTACAATCGTCGTACACTAATCAGGCCTAATCTTGCAAATCCATGCACTGATCTATGCCACCTGCTAGCCTGCCTCCACTGCGCAATCTCTGATGAAGAATATCTCTGAATGAATTCAAATTACTCCATCCTTGACTACGCAATCCTCATTGGCATCTCCACTGAGTGTTGGATGCAATCAATGCATCACTATAGTCATAACAAATAGTCTATCTTTCCCTTTCACCTATCTCTCCACTGGTCTCACTGAAACTGCCATGCACTGTAGTTAACTATTGTATTGTTCAGTTGATTAATGAGTTATTATTTGTGAATTAATTAACTAATTAATTCACTCCACTCTCATTAGTGTATCAATCAGTTAGACTAGATACAACTAGATCAACTGAGTCTAACTGAGTTAAATTGAATACAACTCCATAACTGCTTCTTCCAACTGTGTCATAACTCTTCCACTTGAGTTCTAACTGAGTCCTCCATGAAATAGCTCCAGTAAACCCTTAGGAATAGCGTAATTCCTTATGTCAGCTGCTATGCCACATCTGTGCATTGAATTGAAGTGCTCCAAGAGAATAAGTTGATGTTTAGAGTCTGATTATTATTAAGAGCTAATAATAATCGACATGCATCTATTTTTAGATTGACGATCTATAAATAGACTTCGCCCAATATTCTAAAAATAGAATTTCATCTATTTTTCCAACTTGATCAACCATTCACAAATAGCATCCTGCAACTTCTGAAATATGATCGACATGTCTAAAAATAGACTTGCGCCAAAAATAGCCTGCGGGCCCACTTAGTGAAGGCAACTCTTTTCACTAAGCTCATCATCTTGTTGAATCTCAACATTTACCTCCCTAAAATCATTTTCAGATCTCCAACCCTCCCCATATGCACTAGGTGGCTTCCCTAAAACCACAAAACCTAAACCACCCCCTAGACTCCTATCAAACCCTGTAATACCTATCTTTCGAGCTAGCGACCAAGTTGGCAACCTGACCTTATCCAGGTTATGTTGAGTTGGATCCATCCCCCAAACTGATAGGATGTCCTTCGATTTGGTTTTCAAATCCACATTGACTCTTGGGCTAACCATATCCACTTGCTGGTGGAAAATGTGACAAGGAAAAACTTTTTTTGTAGTTGTTAACTCTTGCAACAGGTGTGAGCTATCAAAACTACCAATACACCATGAAACTCCATGAGCTCCTTCTTCTTTGCTACTTGGCGAAAATTCCAATGTTTCTAAGCCTTATTCTGCATACCTTCCTCTAGGCTAACGACCATCCTCCATGTACCTTCCTCTGGGATTCCAGGAGCTTCCACGAGTACCATGCAGCGACATAGGTCCATTCATCGAGGTGACCGAGGCATGAATCCCCTGGAATCCTAGTCATTGACTTCATGCTCCATCCCCCACCATAACCTATCCAAGGCTCAATTTATTATTAATAATTATTAGTTTATTATTAATTATTAATGAATTAATTATAATAATAATAATAATTATAATTATAATTATAATTATTATTATTAATTAATATTATTAATAAAAGTATTAATGTTGTTTTTTAAACATTATTATTAATCCATAATTAATGCATTATTAATTAATTAATTCATTATTAACTATGAATATACTTATTTAACTAGAATTATTAATGAATAATTAATTATTATTGAGTAATTAATTAGTGATTATTAATTATTATTATAATTAATTAATATTTATTATTTATTGATTAATTATTAATTATTAATTAAACTTATTAATTAATTTAAATCTATTGTAATCTATTGCAATGCATTAATTCTATGCAATCTAATGATGCATTCAAATTTGTTCCATGCATTCAAATCTATTGAATTCATTAATTGCAATTTATTGAATGCATTTAAAATATATTGAATGGATGGACTGCAATCTATTTAATACATTCAATCTATTGCAATCTACTCCAATGCATTCAAATCTAAAAACAATGCATTGAAATATATTGAAATACATTCATTCTATTGAATGCATTGCAATGTATAGAATGCATTCAATATATTGGATCCATTGCAATCTATTCAATTCATTCAAAATCTACGGAAAGCATTTAAAATATATTAAATGCGTTGATTGCAATCTAGTGAATGCATTGATTGTAATTTGTTGAATGCATTCAATCTATTTACATCTCTTGAATGAATTCATTTTATTTAAATCTATTGCAATGCATTTAATCTAAATCTATCAAAATTAATTAAATCAATTAAAATCTAAAATCTATTTAATGGAGTAAAATCTAATGTCTATTTAATGCATTAAATCTAATATGTATTGAATGCATTAAAATCTATTGAATCTATTAACATCAATTAAATCTATTCAATGAATTTAAATTAAATTTATTGAATGAATTTGAGTTAAATCAATTTAACTTAATTAATTTGAGTCATGAACAATATTATATCTATTTTATACATAACCTTGACATTTCTATCCTCGTTTGAGAAAAAAATTCTTACATCTTTTTTCTTTTTTTTAATATTGTTTTCTTTCAAGCACCATTTTCTCCTTTGGTATTTATCTTTTACATTTATAATTAAACAAACCCTCTTGAATGCAATCAATGCATTCAACAAAGTTCAATCAATAGATTGCAATTTATTCAATGAATTCAAAATCTATTGAATGCATTTAAAATCTATTCAATGTATTGATTAGAATGTCTTGAATGCATTGATTGCAATCTATTGAATGCATTCACTCTCCTGCAATCTATCTAAGCAATTCAATCTATTGAAATCTAGTGTAATGCATTCAATCAATTGAAATCAATTGCAATGAATTCAAACCATTGAAATCTATTATAGTGCATTCAAATCTATTACAATTTATTCAAATTTATTGAAATACATTCAATGTATGCAATCTATTAATGAATTCAAATATATTGCACGCGTTCAAATCTATTGAATACATTAAATGAAAACTATTGAATGCATTGATTGAAATTCTTTTAATGCATTTAATCTATTCCAATCTACTCCAATGTATTCAAATATATTGCAATCTGTTGCAATCTATTGCAATTCATTTAATCTGTCGAATGCATTTCCATCTATTCAATATATTCGAAATCTATTGAATGCATTTAAAATTTATCAAATGCATTGATTCGAATCTATTGAATGCATTCAATCTATTGCAATCTATTAAAATCATAGATTACAATCTATTGAATGTATTCAATCTAGTGAAATTTATTGAATGCATTCAATCTAAATATATTACAATCAATTAAAAGTGTTAAAATAAAAAATAAAAAATAAAAAACTATTGAAACAAATAAAATCTAATATCTATTGAATTCATTAAATATAATATCAATTCAATGCATTAAAATCTATAGAATATATTAGCATCAAACCTGAGAAGGATGATTTTTTGGTCATCAAAGTCTTTGTTGTAGGAGTGGATGTACATACACTAAGATTGTGCCAAGCCCTATATGTCCCATGGGAAGTTTAATTTCCCCAAAATTACTTCCATGTTCAACCCCTCCCCATGAGATTTGAACTTGTGACATGGCCTACACTAAACCAACTAATCTACCTCATATGTTAATTCAAGATGTGTATTATATTACAATTTTTTCTTCTTCATACTTGTAAATGGTAAGGTATCATATTTATTTAAATGAATTGTTATGTAATTTTTTTTTTTTAAGCTTGGAATGACCTTTTTCATTTGTTTTCTTAAAAAAAAGTAGGTTACATCACATTCAAATGGTGAGGTGGCCTCAACATGCCCATTGGGAAACCAAGTTTGTTGACCACCTTAGCGCGTTATAATCCATCTAAAAACAAAAGAGTTTGATATTGTCTAGCATAGCTATATCTATTTGATCATCCTTAATTCTCCTAATATCTAGATAACTAAGACATAAAATCAAATTTGCAAAGGCTTCATCTGTATAGAGAAAAAATTAAAAACCAAATTGTACACATAATACTACTAGTCATCAGAAGAGTCCACAAGTGTTGGATCTTTCGCACTCAAAATGGGTAAATTCCCTCTAAGGAAGACAAGGAATATGTTTTTATGTGAGATTGAGGCATGCATTCTATTGTTGAATTTGGAATTGTATAAGTTGAAATTCCTTATAAATTTCCTCAAATCTGAGATCCTTCTTGGATAGGCCAACTAAACGAGCTTTTAAGGATCTTGCCCCTATATTCTTCATAAACCAATAGAAATAGATAGCTTGTTTGTATTGAGAGGAACTTCCTCTCGAGTGTTCAAGATCCAACACCAAATATATCCATTCCTCCACATCAAATTCTTCATGAGCTTACTATTGGTTTAATTTTGCTTCCCATACAAAGATGAGCTGGAGAATATGAGGTTGAGTGTCAATTTGATAATCCTGAGTCAATTCTCGAAATAGACCAAAGGTAGGCTCTCAACCTCGACTGTGAGCTAGAAGAGGTTGGGGTTGGCTGCCTCCCGGCCATAGAGCATCATGTCGATTTTTCCTCCTGCCTCCTCCTGTGAAGATGCTACTTCCATAGGAAGGGTGCACCATAATGTAGTTCTGATGACCACGAGAGTGATATGGTACCCTAAAATGGAAAATCAAAACCACTAGCTCGAGGCATTTGACTAGCTTAAGGGCTTGGTGCATACTCTGAGAATTGAAATCTGTGGTCATCGTCCACAATGAAGAAAATGAGATTGAATGCAACAAGTGGAGATTCTTGCGAAGAACCTTCAAGAACGCCACAAAACTCTCCAGCAAACATATAACTATTCCAATAACAATACCTCCAACTCGCTCTAAGCTCACGACATAAAACCCCAGCAAGGAAATGTCCCGACATTCTCTCTGCTTACAATTGATATCTTGCATGCGCATTGCCACCTTGCATATGATGGCAAGCGTGTAAGGCTCGAAACATGACTGCCCACCATCCTTTCTCTTCAAAACGTTATCCGTAACACAGATCTCGCAGTATCCAATTGTCTACTCTTACTCGAAGTCATGTAATTTTTTTTTTAAATTACAAACTTGTTTTAAAATTTTAAAATTTGTAATACAATAAACATATTAAAAAATTCATCCACCTATCAAACTTGCATATAATAAATATATTTAAAAAATATAAAGATAATAAATTAATTAAATAAATAAACGAACGCATTTTTCAAATAATTCACACAAAATTTGTTAATAATTACTACAAAATCTACTCCATAATTATATAGAAAATAAAAAAAGTCTTTTTAAATCGTTATGGATAAAAAAGATTAATAAGCCTAAGAGATAACTTGTACTTGCACAAAACAAGAGTACTTTCGATAAAAAATCTCTATATATAATAAGCATAAGAAGAACGAATTGAGCCATTCATGGTAGGTAACTTGTCAAAATTTCTTTGGTCCCTCTCAGAGACTATCAACCCAAAAATATATGGTTTTCTATGATTTTTCATTCTTAATATAAAAGTCACTTGTTTAGGGTTCCCTTGTGTCCAACACAAGGGCCAAAGAAACAATTCCAATATATATTCCTGCATTCGATCGGAAGTTCAACTTCCCATAAAATTATGTGAGCCCCACGCTCAGGATAAAGCATCATAGGTTCATGTCTATACGAAGGAGAAGTGTTGCAAAATCTGGAAGGAGAGATCTGGATTTTGACATTTAATAAACCACGATGAAAATGAAATATTAAATTTATTGACTATATATATATAATTAAAAATGTATTTAATTTTAAATTTTAAAATTAAATTTTCTTTTTTAGTACCTAGTCTTGATGATGAATTACACTAGTTGGTTCGAAACGAGTCAATAATGTTCATTTGTATGTGATTATTATCGAAAGAATTCTACATAAATATATTAATTTAAGTTTAATCTTTACTGTTCAATTATACAATTTATGGACCAATATGAGATTGTTCCATCTAGAAAAGCCGTTGTGACATAATATTGCATTAAATATATATTTATATTAAAATTTTAAATAAAACATAAATGAGTTTAAAATAGAGTTTAAAACAAAATATATTTATATTTATATTTTTTAATTAAAATTAAAAATAAAAAGTTTTATTAATTTTATATAATAACATCACATATTTGCTTCTTAAAACTATATATAGATCTTATTAAATAAATATAATTATGCCTGAGTTAAATTAGAAATTTAAAAAATGTTGTTAATTATATTTATAGATATGTTTATTTTGGAATAGGATTTCCAAAATTTTAATTTATTTTTTAATAATAAAAAATTTAATCAGAAAGTGTATATATATTTGTATTAAAACATGCATACATGCAATTAAAAAGCGAGATCTTTACAACAAAATTTGTCTTTTTCCTTGGTCATGAATAATACAATTTGTCCAAATCTTATACGAGTTTTTTCATCAGCCATTCCATTTTCAAAATTTAAAACTACTTTCCTGCTACTATAAACCTTATAGAAGTGCGATAGGAGATATACAGACGTGTGATTAGACATGATACAAAATGTGTAGGTGTTGGAGGGATGTTTATTCCTCCATTGGAGCTAGGGAGTTGAGATCCAACAGCTTCGGCACCTCCTCCTCCTTCTTGTTGTTGTCTGCTAATTTTGGATTCAACCCGTCTATCTCCAATATGAGGGCTTCCATTTCGTCTTCTAGCCTTCCGATTTTTTCATTTTCTTCCAATTGTTGTTCCTCGATCTTGATGCCATCTTTGTGGAGCTAGTGCACACACATCTGCAGCACTATAATTCCATTTCGAAATTCTCCATGCTTCATGGTACAAGTATCACAATTCAACTTACTACTCCCAATTCCACGAGCCTAAGAGGCCCCAAGAGCCTGAGCCTATACTCTCAATGCCATAACTCACATTTCTGCTCATCATGTCAGACACAGGAGACCCGGACGCAGACTCCAGGACACCAATAACCCTCGACCTCTTGAAAGACCCAAAGCACTAGAAGTAAACAAAGAAAACAAAGGAGTCGGTGCACAGGTAGGTCATTAGGCTCACTAATCCTGCAGAAAAGTAATTCGCGGCTTCAGAAATCCCAATCACCAGTCCTAAATCATTCCCAACTTCTCGAAAGAGCTAAAACTCCAGCAGTAAACAAAATAGGAACCTAGGTCAATGCACATGTAATTTGCTGCCACCTCAAACCCCGTAGATAGGTTAGAACTCAAACCATCCTCACCAATTCCCTAGTTTCCAGTATCTACTGAGAGAAACCAGAGGCCTTCAAGCAATATCGAGACCCCCAGAGCACCTCCAGCTAGGACTTTTGCTCACCAACCCTACCCTCTCTTAGAATGTTACCTTTTCTCTTGACCCTATGTCGCAAACACAAGGATAGGGACCAGGCATCCTCCACATCCCTATCTTGAGGCTTTATGAAAATACTCAGACTGTTAACCCTTAAATAGCCACCAGCAGTACGCCAGTGATGAAGGATTGACATCATAATACTTTAGGTGCTGGAATCCCAATGTTGATCCTTTATTTCTCGGATTTGCACAGCTTCTCAAAACTCCACAACCACCATATTCCCATGCTTCTCCTACATTTTATAAAGCCTGGGTAGTAAATGATTTCACCACGGCTTCACCATTCCCACGAACCAGGCACAAAAACGTTGATGACTATAATCAAAATCGAAAGTGGGGAAGTATAACCACATGCCCGAGATGATGCAGGGACCAAGTGGCGGGATGTCAAACTGCATGATTCCACTAATTCGATTGAGTTTTGTATACAACTTGTTTTTATCACTCGGATTGAACCTCAGGCTAAAGAAGGCAATTCCAAGGTAACCACAAACCATGCTTAGCCAAGTAGCTAGCCCTACTAGGAAAGGAGAGGGCTATCTTTGCAAAACATCACAGCCAAGATGAATGAAGAAAGAATATATTAGGCTAGGTATAGTAGATCAGGGTTTTTGATTTTGATTGTATAGGGTTGTGTTGGATGAGAAGGAGAAAAGCAGTCAGGGCAAGGGAAATTAGGTCAAAAATTGCAGGATTTTCTATGGGGCAAGGTAGGCATAGTGATTTAGCACTTTTGGATTTCAATTGGTGGGATGATCAAGACAGGTGAGGAGCTACAAAGAGCATGGTGAAATCATAGTTTCTTTCTAAACTAAAGAAATTACAGACTGTGAATATTTACCCAAAACAAAGCATAGAAATTATGGATTATGTTCATCAAACTTGAAAAGATTAACTTAATAGCAATGAAATTATGGATGAAATAAAAAAAAAAAATTCTAACAACTAAGCACAAAATGAGAAACTGAAAATAAACACCATACCACATGGATCCCATAAAAATATCTGCAAATTTGATTAATTTTCCTGCTTAGAACTGGTACAAAAGTGTCTCTCTTCAAAAGCCAAACATCCCACTGAGTCCAACCCTTACAAATGAGAACGAAGAAGAAGATATAGAGCTCAAAACCACTCTTTCTAGCCTCATGGAATCGAATCCATGAGATGAGAATCAATTTTCACCAAATGCTAAACAAGAATCTGAAGACTAGGAAGACCCAACAACTTGCCTCTAAAAGAGCGGAAAATGATTCATTTGACCTATAGAGGAATTAAGCTAATGAAATTACCCATATTAAACTAATCCTCATCATAATTACATTCATATTTAACATTTACATCAGTAAAATTACATTTCCCAAAGTGAACAGTCAAACTGGAGAAGCTAAAGATTGTAAAAAATTGCAATTTTCTGGCAAACGCGCAACGTCCAAGCAGGAAAAATAGCATGTTTTGCAAGCTGGTTTTGAGTGCCTTCCCAGTAACCAAATGAGCTCCATGATAGCTCATTGGAAATATCTCTAAGTATAGTTTCTAGATATATCTTCATTTTTCAAAATGGTTTTGATTTTCCCTATCAAAAATCCAATCTCCCAGGAATGGTAAATGCACAACGACCAGGGCAAAAAGGAGGCAGAAACATTATTTTTAGGTGGTTTTTTGCATGTTTGAGGGACCAATTCTCCTCTAAATATTCTGAAACGTGCTAGGGTTTATTTCCTCATCACTATAAACCTTATGTTGGTGGCCATTTGGCATTTGGATGCCTCAAAAAAGAGCACAGTGTCCAGGTCGTTGTGCCTTTAGCAAAATTTCTGAGTTGAAAATTATCAAAATTTGTAGAAATTAACATGAGTGCAAAAATGTTCCAAAATTTTTGGAGTACTTTCTCATTGAGTGATTGAGGCATGAAGTGATACCTCAGAAATTATTTCCAACTTTTCTTTCTCCCTTGCTTGGTCAAACTTTTATTTTTTCATTAGCTCTTTTGAGCTTGGCTAATGAAATTCTCTCTTTTAGTGCATGAAGTTTAAATTTTTCCCTCAAAAACTCATTGTCCTTGTTGGCCTTCTTAAGTAACCTCTCCAAATTTAGATTGGCTCTATCAAGCCATGATTCCATGTCTTTTCTAATCTCTAGGGCAAGCAACTCACTTGGTGTGACCTGCTCTGCCAATTCAGCTTCTCTTTGTCTTTCCCGAGCTAAAGCTCTCTCCAGCCCTACAGTATTTGGTTTTTGTCTTAGAGGCTGATCCTCCCCATAATCAGTTTCACCAAATATTTCCAAGGTCTCCTCAAGCAAGGCCTTAGCCTTTTTTGCCTCCCTTTGTGCTTTGATTGTCTTTACCTCATTGATGATTTGCTTAGTTTTCAGCTGCTGATTTTCTTGCTCAAGAAATTCAATCACATATTTTTCTCTCTCAAGATTAGCTTGAATTTCACTAATCTTTGCTTCTTTTCCTTTGATTGTTGCACTGGTGATTTTTTCCACATCTTCCTCACCTAGGTCAATAAGCTAAAATTCATGCTATGTTTCATGTTTGTCCTCCTCATCATCAATGATTGGCTCTTTAGCCTTTTCCTTGTCTTTGTCCACCTATTTTGTTGATGAAGAAGGCATGGCCCCTTTCACTCCAAGTGAAGAAAACACATGCCTGTAGCCTCTCTAATAAGTCTTGGGAAATGGATCAACATCAACCAAATTATCCCAAGTTGCCTCAATATCCTCCTCACTGCTTGATGACTCAGAATCATGATATGATGATGATGAAGGGTTATGGAAAGGTGAAGAAGAAGGATCAACATGAGGTGAATGAAACTAAATTGGTGATGATGTATGAGCAGCAGGCTAAGATGGACGAGTGGATATGGGAGGATGAGATGATGAGGGGATATTCTGATCATGCTGACTAGGTGGGGTAGTGAAAATTTCATTTTCTATGAATGTGTCCCATGGAATGTTCTTTGGCTCAAGTTGATGCATGACTATCATTTTGATAAGGGAGTGGTGAAAGAGACTCTGCATTTGATGATTATAATCCCTCTTTTGTGCAATGTATTCCATCTTGTCAATGTTTCGGGAGAGGAACTAGGGTATGTGAAGCATTCTAACTCTAGTGAAATGAATAAGAAGCCGGATATGATATGAATAGAGTCAAGAAAACCTCCCTTCATAGGTGAAGTATTTCATGATGATTTTCATCATAGGAACATATCGGTCAAGAAGATGAGAGAAAAGGAAAATGGTCTTTTTGTCATCCTTGTATCTAGGTTTAAGATATGGTTCATAGTAGCTATGAGCAAGGTTTCCTTGTTTAAACCATTTCTCTCACACAATAGGGATCCCTGTAGCAACTGCAATGGCATTAGTTGACATGGTAAAAGTAACCCCAGCAAGAGTGACCTGCCCATCATGAAGATCTTAGATGAATAGCCTTGTTAACATAGGGTGATATTGGACCTTTGCACCTTCTCACAAAATTCCAAGCAACCAACATGTTTAAAACATGACACAGTAAGTGGAGAAGCCATGAGTTCTTCTATGTTTGTTGGTTCATATCTAATGATTTTCCCTCCTTTCTTATATGTCTTCTTCTTTGGTGTT
This sequence comes from Pinus albicaulis, assembly GCA_034641835.2. NCBI lineage: Eukaryota > Viridiplantae > Streptophyta > Pinopsida > Pinales > Pinaceae > Pinus > Pinus albicaulis. Next base: position 485,299,541 of record CM076582.1, read on the forward strand.
TGCTCCTCACTGAAATTTATGTTTTCTTCTTCAGACATTGTGGACTTGAAGGATTTGGAAACCCTAGGGTAAATGGAATGAGATGAAGGGAATGTGGATTTGAAAGGAGAAGCTGTGACAAATTGAGGAATTGATAATGTAAATGATAACCTAGGTCTAAGAAAACCCTAGGATCTCATAGCTTTTATGACTGATATGTGTTTAGGGACATGAGTATGGGAAATATGAATGAAAAATGGCAAAAGGAAATGAAAACTAGGGTTTCATAGCAATAAACACTTCAAATTTGCATTAAATCATGAGACATTTCAGTGATAAGGCTTGATAGGGTTAACTTATTGTTTGAGGAGCTATGAAGAAGTCTGTGCAAAAAACTAAGCTTGCTGGGAGTGATAGAAGCCTAAGAAACCCTCTCCATTCAAATGCACAACATCCCGGAGGAACGTGCAGCGTCCTGGCAAACGCACAGTTTTCGTAGGTAAACACAAAACATCCATTGTTTTCTTCTCTATGGATTATTGGTAAAACACGCAACACCTAGGCTGAACGCGCAGCATCCAGGAAAATGCACAACGCCTAGGGAAAATGCGCTCGTCTAGTGAAATTTTCTCAAAATGCTCAAAAAATCTGAAATTTTCTCCTTTGCTGGAAACTCCTGATGGATGAATGGAGGAAAATGATTTGTTTGAAGATTTTGAATAGATTTATATCTTTAGGGATTGTAATTTTAGTTTGAATAACCCACTTTCCCTATGTTCCCTTTTTCCTTTGGACTTTAGCACTGATACTCTTTAACTTTCTAGCTTTTCGACATTTTGGAGTTTGATCAAGTCATGGAGTTTGGATTTCTTTGCTCCATTTAGGCTAGAAATGATTGCATTGACAACTTGGGATGAATTTATTACATATGAGATTCACAAAATTACATTTGGAAAAATATACATAAATTACATATTGAATTTTATATCAAAATGACATTTTGATATAAAAGTCATTAAACTCAAAAATTACAACTTTGAAAATATGATAATTATATCATGATGATGTTCTTCTCTCAGAGGGAGAGCAAAGTTTTATTGACAAGGACAACCACTAGTGGAACAATTTTGTATCATGACCTAATGGTACTTCTTTAGACCTTACTTTCATGAATGAGATTTGATTTAAAAGACTTCCTGGTGAAAAGAGCATTTTCATAGGTGTTGTTATGCTCAAGGAGACATGAGAATGAGTCAGCGAATATGAATCTCAGAGGGAGAGTAAAGTTTTATTGACAAGGACAACCACTAGTGGAACAATTTTGTATCATGACCTAATGGAATGATTGAAAATTTCTATATTGTGGGACACCTAAGATGCACATGAAAAATGTGTTTTGATCCCTGGTGGAAGTATGCAAATACTGACACTAACATTGGCCTTATTGGGGATGGAAACTCCTTGGAGGTTTCAAGAACATCGTATACCAAGTGCCTAACCTTTGGTCCAATACGGTCAAACAATTTAAAAGGCTGTAGACTATAAAACTGACTCAAAAACCAATCAAAGTGACTGAGAAATAACTCAAAAAATGACTTTGAAACTAACTAAAAAATGACTCAAAAACTCTGAAAATAACAGAAAATCAACAATATTTATAGCCTTCACTTCGGGCCCCAAGCCTAAATGATTTTCCCCTCCAAACCTTGCAGAAAATACAAACTGGTATTTACAATGAAAGTGGAACATTCTTTTAGAAGTTGCATCAGAAATAATAATGTTTCAAGAGCCTACCATTGACCGGTCCTCTTGAAAATTCTTGTCCATTCATCTCTTTCAACAAATACGCATTTTTTCCTTGATAAGCTAAGATCTTGTAGGGTCCTTTCCATAGATTTTCAAAACTCTGGTGCTTTCCTTTCTCTTCATTTCTTTCATCCCATCGCAATACTACATCTTCTAGCTGAACTCATCTGCCTTGGTTTTACGATCATAAATATTTTTTATTTTCTCTTGAAGTTTAGAAGTAGTCTGAGAAACTTCCTCCCTTGTTTGCTGAAGGTGAATCATATGATTGATTCGACGTTGAATATCATCTTCCTCACTATCTGATTCCTGCAATAATCTGATAATTGGGACTGCAAGTGATGTGGGAAACATTGTATCTATACCATAAACCAATTCAAAGGGTGACATATCTATAGACTTCTTGGTGCTCACTCGGTCTGCCCACAAAGCATTGGTAAGCTTCCTATGCCAATTTTTATTGTTCTCCTCCAACATTTTCTTAATGATATTAACCAAGGATTTATTAGAGGACTCAACTGACCCATTTCCCTGTGGATAATATGCAGTTGAATGGCCCAACCTGATATTATACTTGTGAAAAAACTCAATCATATTCTTTGACTTGAATGCCGCCGCATTATCTATAATAATCTTGTGAGGACAACCAAAACGAGACAAAATATTGGATTCTAAAAACTGAATAATTAATGTGTCCGTAGCTTGCCTTGTAGGAATAGCCTCGATCCACTTGGTGAAGTAGTCGGTGGTTTTCAGAATCCATCTATATTGTGTTGATGATGTAGGATGAAATTCCCCAATAAAATCGAGTCCCCACTATTGAAAAGGAGCATTTACAACAATAGGCTTCAGTGGAAGAGGAAGGAGTTTCCTTTTTCCCTGAAAAATTGACATTCATGATAGTTTGTGACTGTTTTGTACAAATCTAAAAATAGAGTCAGCCAATAATACCATGCTCTCAAAAATTTATTAGTTGTTGTTTTCCAAAACAAGTGGCCTCCACGATCTCCCCCATGGAAGTCATCCATTACCTGTTTAGCTTCATCTTCAACCAAATAATTTAAAAGATCACCTCCTGGATCTTTCCAATAAAGGGCACTACCTAGAATGCAGAATTTAGCAGATTTTAATTTCAAATACCTACCCTTAACTTTTGACATTCCAAGAGGAGGAAATAAGTGCTGAAGAACATACACTATATCTGAATACCATGGTGAAGTGAGAAACATTTCTGATACCTATATTAGAGCGCCATCTTATTCATCATCTGACATTGCTGCAGTAAGGTTTATGTCTAGAGCATGCAAGTTGGATTCAACCATGAGTTTGGCTAACCCCTGTCCCTTGATCAACTTGGTGGGCTTGATCTCGAGATCATACTCTAGCATTATTTCTATCCATTTACCTCTCCTTCCTTCTGGATCAGTTTGCGTGAGAACTTCTTTTATAGCTGCATTTGGAACATAAGATATAGTGTGTGAATGTAGAATATAGACCCAGAAATCCTTCAAGGCTTTGATTAAAACCAAATATTGCTTCTCAATAATATTATAGCGAAGAGCAGCATCTCTAATGGCTCCACTAAAGAAAGAAATGGGTTGTTCAACCTGATCCTTCTTTTTCATCAAAACCGTAGCCAAGGTGTGCTTAGATGCAAATGAAAATATTATAAAATCACTAGTATAATCTGGACTAGCCAAAATAGGGGTTGTAGTTAAAGCAAGCTTTAACAAGTTGAAAGACTTCATAGCATCATTGGTCCATTTTACACTGCTGTCCTTTTTCAACATATTAGTCAATTCATGAAAATGCTCAGCTAAATTAGGAACAAATCTGTGTAAGAAATTCATCTTACCATTGAAAGCTTGTTTCTCCTTTTTATTATGCAGAAAGTCTATTTGCTGAATTGCTTCTACTCTGGACGGATCAATGCAAATGCCATCTTTGGAAATTATGTGACCGAGAAGTTTGCCTTCCTCCATGGAAAAAAGACTCTTTTTCGGATTCAGAGAAATTCTGAACTCCCTGCATTTCTGAAAAACAATTCTCAGATGGTGTAAATACTCATCATCAAAACCAGAAAATATTGTCAAATCATCTAAATAAACCACTAAGAAAACTTCTTTCTCATTAGAAAAGGCTATATTCATCGCCCACGGAAAAGTAGCACCTAAATTATTCAGTCCAAATGGCATTTTGACATACTGAAAGGTCCCCCATGGTGTTGCGAAAGTAGTTTTACCTTGGTCTTCTTCATGTACCAAAATCTGATTATAACCTGAATAACCATCAAGCAACGACATCCATGACGCTCCAACTACCCTTTGCAGAAAATGGTCCATCTTAGGAAGCGGGTAATTATCCTTTAGAGACACTTTATTCAAATTTTGGAAATCAATGCACAACCTTATCTCTCCGATATTTTTCCTTACCGGAACCAATTTTGAAATCCAATTAGAAAATCTAATTGGAACAATGATAACAAATTTATACAATCGATTTACCTCTTTCTCGATGGATGGAAACAGTCTTGGATTTATCCTTCTCAACTTTTTTCTGAAAGTTTTTTAATCCACCTTGATGGGAATAGTGTGTTGAATAATATTTTTTTCATAGACCTTCAAATATGCATAATCCCATGGGAAAATATTAGAAAATTTAGACAAAAATTTGATGTACTTATATTTTTCCTCATGAGATAATGTCTTAGAAAACTTAACCATCTTGGGCTTATCTGATGTTCTGATGTTTACATCTTCCACATGACCCTTTTTCTGTAGGAGTCAATGTTGGTTTTATTGCCACATAATCCTGATCAAACAGTTATTCTAAAGGTATGAGACCTCTAGGAATAATATTGTCTTTCAGCTGCAAAAAATTCATCTGATTGGCCTCTATGTTTTGATCATCAAAATCACAAACATCATCAATAAAAGCAACTTTGAACTTTCCTTCATTCTGCAAAAAGCTATTAATTTCTTTGTTATCCCAAAAAACTTACCAATACCTTAAGTTATCAGGAACACTAGGTCTATGTTTGACATGAATTTCAAATTTATTACTTCATTTCATCAGAATTTTGAGATTACTTGCTACCGTAGCAAGCGAATCTGCAATGATATTTTGACTTCTTGGTACCGTTGTTAATGTATATTCAAGAAACACTTTTAAGATATCCAAGACTGCATTCCTATAAGCTCTCATTCGTTGATGCTTTGCTTGATATTCTCCTTTCACCTGCTTTATGACAAGCTCAGAATCACCATAAACAGAAATTATTTTTGCACCAAGTTTCTTCAAAATTTTGAGACCTGTGATCAATGCTTCATACTCCACTTTGTTGTTAGAACAGTCAAAAGCCAATTTATAAGAGCATTCTCTAACATTACTTGGAATTCCACCTGACTTACAAATAGGACTTCAGATCCAAATACCAATACCTACACCCTCCTTACCCAAAGCACCATCGAAATTCATGCTCCAAAGGACATCTTCGTCTTCTAGATGCTTAAACTTAAATATTGGTTCTTATTTACCTTTTTCGGTCACCTCACTTTTCTAATCTGCACTGAGTTTATGTTCTTCTAAGGGCTGTTCAGAAGAAGTCACCATTGTTTTTTCTTGATCAAGACCTACTCTAAAACACTCTGAAATTTTTGGTACATCTTCTACCTCTACTAGATGAATATTTATATCTTTCAAACTACCATCATTTTACAAAATAAAATATTCTAGATCTGTCTGTACAACCTGTATTGATGATTTATGGGCTTCTCCTTACGAGTTATCATGTACTTAATTTTCTTTTCCTGGTACAATTTCCTCAATTTCCCGAAAACAGGAATAGTAGTATAAGAGAAGTCAAGTTGTAAAGTACCTTTGAGTTTGGCTCCCCATGATCTAGACAACAACATGCTAAATCAAGGCAGTATATCAGCCACCACCACATCCATTAAGACATTCTTGGCTGGGATTTGGTCTAAGGAAACCACTAAATCTTTAATGAGACCAATACAACGAACTCTACCAGAATCAAATGAATACAAATCATGATATGATTGGGTGATATCCATGCCCATATTTTCCATAATAGCGTTTGGCATTAAATTGTGAGAATCCCAGGAATCAAGCATAGCATTATGAAGTATGTACTCATGTAGTCTAAGGCTTAAATAAAATGGGGGAACTTCACTCTCTTCTAACTGACCATCTATAGCTGGACCGAAAATGAGCTCAAGGTGGTTATCTTCAACATTAACCATATCGGACAAAGGATCAACTAGCAACATTTTAGACACCTAATGTTTATAGTGACTATTCTTTACTAATTTTTTCAAAGGAATGGACACTTTCAATTTAGCTATTTCATTTTCTAAATTAAAAGCTGTGACTTTATCCACGGTGAGAGTATCTCTTCTATCATTTTGATCTTTTGTTACATTCTCATTTTTCTGAGTGTCTTTCTCTTTAATAGTTGAGCTTGTTGGTGGCTAGTTGATGTTGCTATGATTCTGATCCACATGCTCTTTACCCTTTCTCTGATTATTTGGAAGATCATTCTTTGACTGGACCTCTTTTAAATTCTGAATAGGATTGATAGGTACATCTCTGCTCCTTAAAGAATATTGTTTTTGTTGTGCACTCAAAGCAATCATATACCCATGCTGGTAATCATCGGATTCAGTTTCCAAATCATCATCATTTGCCAAGATATAGTCCTCATCTTTTGGAATATCCAAATTTTTCAGTATACTCTTCATCTTCAGTAAGAAACATGGGCAGACCATCTGCTATAAAGAAATTATTTATTTCAACCACCAGATATTCATCTTATTCCTCTTCCACTCCTTGAACGTAATTCTTCTACAACGGGGTCTGAATCTGTTGTTTTTGTACTATTTGGTCAGGTGCTTTCGGCTCTCTTTGCTTGATTCTAAACTGAGGCTAATGTTTCCCTTTGAAATTTGGGTTCTCGATTTGTGGTTCAGGTCTATCTGAGATAGACAATCGATCAACCATTCTTTCCATAGTTCGGAGTAATGAATCCATTTTAGCATCAGAAGGGGATGTCTCCTCCCTAATGGTCACTCTCTTTTTGATCTCATTCTTGCTCTTTTGGCTAGCAAATTTGCTTCCACACTTACAACATTCTTTTGCATATCTGCTAAAGTTGTAGGATCACGTTCACGTAGCTGATATGCCATATCAGTATCAGATCCATCTGGAAATTTAAATAAATCCAAACCTTCCGGTGGTTTGATATGTGCAGGAAGAGCATTTTACACTGCATTAAATCTCACACAATAATATTGCACAGTCTTGCCAACATTTTTTTTGATGTTCTCATATTCAGACAGAATTTAAAGGAGATTTTTATTTTCTTCCCATCTTTCTACAAATTTTCGTTGCAAAACTTCTAAAGTGTCAATAGTGGCTGTTGGTAGAGCTTTGAACCATTTTCTTACTTCCCCTCCCAGACTTTGTGCAAACAACCTCATCTTCACATCCTCCATATCAATTTCATGAAGATCAAAGAAGTCATTCATCTTATCTATGTGCTTTTGGGCTGTCATAGGCTTAATATTGTCGAACAAAGGGATTTTGGTTTGGTAATCTTGGGGCATAGCACCTGGGTTCTGAGGAAGAAAAAGGGGGGCATATCTTGTATCCATGATGATTGGAGGCGGAAGATTTATAACAATGATTTGGATGCTTGATGTAATCAAGGGAGGATTGGTCACTAATTGAGTAGTGTGAATAGTAGATGAAGTGATGGTAGAAGAAGCTGGGATCTAAGGTCTGTTTATTACCCAAGAATTTATTTGTGAAGAAAATTTTTGTAGATCATTAAGAACTTGTAAAAGTTGTGACCCTGATTGAGAATGTGAAAAAAAATCTTCAACAGGAGTGTGAAAGGAAATACAGGAATTAACAATTGTTTCGTCAACCCAACTCAAATATTTTCTTCAGAATAAGCTTTGTTCAAAATTTATGTCAAATTCAATATCTTGCAAGTTTTCTAACTTTCCAGGGAATGAATTAGCTCTGGGAATGGAAATTTTCTTTGATTGATTTCTAGCTAAAATAGATGTCCCCACAACATTTTTGACTTTTATTCCTATGTTTTGAGGATCACTAACAATGGTGGGAGGATGTGGATCGGGATTGGATCTAGTGTATCTTCGGGAAGCCAGTATGTCCAATTTCAAAAACCAACTTTCACTTTACAACTTTTCAATTTAGCCTCTGAATAAACTCTAAACTTATCATCCACAAGTTTAAGAATTTCAATGAAAATTTACTGGGGTTGATCTGATCTTACTTTTTTTCCCCAGTATGCTCGCAAAAATGTTATCACTCGGATTGAACCTCGGGCTAAAGAAGGCAATTCCGAGGTAACCACAAACCACGCTTAGCCAAGTAGCTAGCCCTACTAGGCAAGTAGAGGGCTCTCACCATAAAAAAAAACAGCCAAGATGACTAAGGAAAGAATATATTAGGCTAGGTATAGTATCTCAGGGTTTTTTATTTTGATTGTATAGGGTTGTGCTGGTTCAGAAGGAGTAAAGCAGTCAGGGCAAGGGAAATTAGGTCAAAATTTGCAGGATGTTCTATGGGGCAAGGTAGGCATAGTGACTTAGCACATTAGGATTTCAATGGGTGGGATGATCAAGACAGGTGAGGAGTTGGAAAGAGCTTAACGAAATCATGGTTTCTTTCTAAACTGAAGAAATTACAGACTATGAATATTTACCCAAAACAAAGCATAGAAATTATGGATTTTGTTCATCAAACTTGAAAAAATTCACTTAATAGAAATGAAATGATGGATGAAATAAAAAAACATTATAACAACTGAGAACAAAAGGAGAAACTGAAACTAAACACCATACCACATGGATCCCATAAAAATAGCTGCAAATTTGATTAATATTCCTGCTCAAAACGGATACAAAATATGTCTCTTCAAAAGCCAAGCATCCAACTAAGTCCAGCCCTTACAAATGAGAAAGAAGAAGAAGATATAGACCTAAAAACCACTCTCCCTAGCCTCAGGGAGTCAAATCCATGAGATGAGAATCAGTTTCCACCAAATGCTAAACAAGAATTTGAAGACTAGGAAGACCCAACAACTTGCCTCTAAACGAGAGGAAATTGATTCATTTAACCTCTACAGGACTCAAGCTAATGAAATTACCCATAGTAAACTAATAATCATCATAATTAAATTCATATTTAACATTTACATCAGTAAAATTACATTTCCCAAAGTGAAAAGTCAAACTGGAGAAGATTTGCTGAAGATTGTAAAAATTTGCAATTTTTTGGCAAACGCGCAGTGTCCAAGTAGGAAAAATAGCTTGTTTGCAGGCTGGTTTTGGGTGCCTTCCCGGTGTAGAAATAAGCTCCATGATAGCTCATTGGAAATATATCTGAGTATAGTTTCTATATCTATCTTAAGTTTTCAAAATGGTTTTGATTTTTCCTGTCAAAAATCCAATCTCCCAGGACTGGTAAATGCATAGCGACCAGGTCAAAAAAAAGGTAGAAACATGATTTATAGGTGGTTGTTTGCATGTTTGAGGGACCAGTTCTCCTCCAAATCTTCTGAAAATTGCTAGGGTTGATGTAATCATCATTATAAACCTATTGGTGGTGGCCAATTTTCATTTGGAGGCCCCAAAAAAGAGCGCAACATCCAGGTCGCTGCACCTTTAGCAAAATTTTTGAGTTGAAAATTATCAAAAATTGCAGAGATTAACATGAGTGAAAAAATGTGCCAAAATTGTTTGGATTACTTGCTCATTGAGTGATTGAGGAATGAAGTGACACCTCGGCAAGTATTTCCAACTTTTTTTTCTCCCCTTGCTTGGTCAAACTTTCAATTTTGTCATTAGCTCTTTTGAGCTTGGTTAATGAAATTCTCTCTTTCTGTGCATGAAGTTTAACTTTTTCCCTCAACAAGTCATTGTCCTTGTTGGCCTTCTTAAGTAACCTCTCCAAATGTAGATTGGCTCTATCAAGCCATGATTCCCTGTCATTTCTAATCTCTAGGGCAAGCAACTCACTTGGTGTGAGCTGCTCTGCCAACTCAGCTTCTCTCTGTCTTTCCCGAGGTAAAGCTCTCTTCAGCCCTATAATCTTTGGTTTTTGTCTTGGAGGCTGATCCTCCTCATCATCAGTTTCACTAGATATTTACAAGGTCTCCTCAATCAAGGCCTTAGCATTTTCTTCCTCTCTTTGTGCTTTTATGGTCTTTACCTCATTGATGATTTGCTTAGTTTTCAGCTGCTGATTTTCTTGCTCAAGAAATTCAAGAACATATTCTACTCTCTCAAGATTAGCCTAAATTTCACTAATCTTTGCTTCTTTGCCTTTGATTGCTGCATTGGTGATTTTTTCCTCATCTTCCTCACCTAGCTCAATCAACTAAAATTCATGCTCGTTTTCATGTTTGTCCTCCTCATCATCAATGATTGGCTCTTTAGCCTTTTCCTTGTCTGTGTTCACCTATTTTTTTTTATGAAGAAGGCATGGACCCTTTCACTCCAAGTGAAGAAAAAAAATGTATGTAGCCTCTCTGATAAGTCTTAGGAAATGGCTCAACATCAGCCAAATTAGCCCAAGTTGCCTCAATATCCCCCTCACTGCTTGATGACTCAGAATCATGATGTGATGATGATGAAGGGTTATGGAAAGGTGAAGAAGAAGGATCAACATGAGGTGAATGAAACTAACTTGGTGACGATGTATGAGCAATAGGCTGAGATGGAGGAGTGGATATGGGAGGATGAGACGATGAGGGGATATTCTGATCATGATGACTAGGTGGGGTAGTGAAAATTTCATTTTCTATGAATGTGTCCCATGGAATGTTATTTTGCTCAAGTTGATGCATGACTATCATTTTGATAAGGGAGTGGTGAAAGAGACTCTACATTTGATGATTATAATCCCTCTTTTGTGCAATTTATGCCATCTTGTCAATGCTGCGGGAGAGGAAATAGGGTATGTGAAGCATTCCGACTCTAGTGAAATGCATAAGAAGCCGAATATGATATGAATAGAGTCGAGAAAACCTCCCCTCATAGGTGAATTATTTCATGATTATTTTCTTTGTAGGGACATATCAGTCAAGAAGATGAGAGAAAGGGAAACTGGTATTTTTGTCATCCTTATATCAAGGTTTAAGATATGGTTCATAGTAGCTATGATCAAGGTTTCCTTGTTTAAACCATTTCTCTCCCACATTAGGGATCCCTGTAGCAGATGCAATGGAATTAGTAGACATGGTAAAAGTAACCCCAACAAGAGTGACCTTCCTATCATGAAGATCTGAGATGAATAACCTTGTTAACATAGGGTGATATTGGACCTTTTGCACCTTCTCACAAAATTCAAAGCAACCAACATGTTTAAAACATGACACAGTAAGTGGAGAAGCCATGAGTTCTTCTATGTTTGCTGGTTCATATCTGATGATTTTCCCTCCTTTATTATACGTCTTCTTCTTTGGTGTTTGTTCCTCATTGAAATTTATTTTTTCTTCTTTAGACATTGTGGACTTGAAGGCTTTGGAAACCCTAGGGTAAATGGAATGAGATGAAGGGAATGTGGATTTGAAAGGAGAAGATGTGACAAATGGAGGAAGTGATAATGTAAATGATAACCCAGGTCTAAGAAATTCCTAGGATCTTATAGCTTTTATGACTAATATGTGTTTAGGGACATGAGAATGGGAAATATGAATGAAAAATGGAAAAAGGAAATGAAAACTAGGGTTTCATAGCAATAAACACTTCAAATTTGCATTAAATCATGAGACATTTCAATGAGAAGGCTTGATAGGGTTAACTTACTGTTTGAAGGAGCTATGAAGAAGTCTGTGCAAAAAAATGAGCTTGCTGGGAGTGATAGAACCCTGAGAATCCCTCTCCATTCAAACATGCAGCGTCCTGGAGGAACACGCAGTGTCTGGGCAAACGTGCAGTGTCCAGAGGTAAAAGCGCAGTGTCCGTTGTTTTTTGCTCTGCAGATGATCAGTGAAATACGTAGCACCTGGGCTGAACGCGCAGCGCCCAGGGAAATGTGCAACGCCTAGGGAAAATGCACAACGACTAGTGAAATTTTCTCAAAATGCTCAAAAAATCTGAAATTTTCTCCTCTGTTGGAAACTCCTGATGGATGAATGGAGGCAAATTATTTGTTTGAAGATTTTAAATAGCTTTATATCTTTAGGGATTGTAATTTTAGTTTGAATAACCCAATTTCCCTATGTTCACTTTTTCCTTTAGACGTTAGCACTGATACTCTTTAACTTTATGACTTTTTGGCATTTTGCAGTTTGATCAAGTCATGGAGTTTGGATTTATTTGCTCCATTTAGGAGGGAAATGATTGCATTGACAGCTTGGGATGAATTTATTACATATGAGATTCATAAAATTACATATGGAAAAAAATAAATAAATTACATATTGAATTTTATGTCAAAATGACATTTTGATATAAAAGCCATTAAACTCAAAAATTACAACTTTGAAAATATTTTAATTACATCATGATGATCTTCTATATAGGAAAACAAAATTTCTTATTTAGTCCCTCTCATATATTTTCTGACTTCATATGAAATGGAGGAGTGACCTTGAAAAATAAAAAACCTAATGACCTAATCGGACTTCTTTAGACTCTACTCTCATGAATGAGATTTGATTTAAAAGACTTCCTGGTGAAAAGAGCATTTTCATAAGTGTTTTTATGCTCAAGGAGACGTGATAATGAGTTAGCCAATATGAATCTCTGAGGGAGAGTGAAGTTTTATTGACAAGGAAAAATTTTATATCATGACCTAATGGAATGATTGAAAATTTCTTTAGAGTGGGACACCTAAGATGCACATGCAAAATGTGTTTTGATCCCTGGTGGAAGTATTCAAATACTAACACTAACACTTTCCACAATATCTGAGGGAGAGGCAAGGTTAGTTAAGATCAACATGATTAGGCATGATAAATAATTCCATGGGTCAGCGGAGACTTGGCCACTTGTTGAAGGTTGGGTGGGGGAGGTTGTTGAGCCAACTTGGAGGGGTAAGGGGGAGGGCAGGGGCAGGAGGCGGGGTGAATGAGAGGGCACAAGGGGATAGGGAGAAGGGGAGGGGGCCAACGAGGAGTCCAAGTAATAGACCAATTCTCCATGGGAAGGGACAGGGAGAGAGGGCCATGGAGGGAGGGGGAGGAGGGCTCAGGAGGAAGCAGGGATGAAAGGATTAAAAGGCGAACAAACATATTCAACATAGCAAAGGAACTATCCATATTCCCTTTTTTGTGGTTGGATCGATTCTTTGCCTTATGATGCTTGGTCATAGTTAAGGAACACATAGGTGGCCTTCAATACCATTCACCTTTGTAGCTTCTTCTTTAATTCTACAAGCCACATTAGCTTGTTTATCTACCTCTTTTTTTTTCCCCTAAGGATATGGAAGAAATTTACTTCATCCAAAAGAGGGTTCAGACTTTGATTTCTCTTGATGACTTGGTTTAGGAGAGTGTTATTAGCTAGGGTATTCTTTCTCATGTGGTTTATTATTATCATGGAGTCTCCTAAGATTTCGATCTTCTTTATTCCTTTGTTGATGGCTAAATTCATACCAAAGAATAACCCATAAGCCTTAGCTTGATTTTTAGTTTTCCAACCTAAAATCCACGCATACATGTCTTCGATGTTTCCATAGGGATTTATGAGAATCCCTCCCCATCCTGCCACCCCAATTTAATTTTTAATAATTATTAATTGGATGGAATGGATTTAACTTCCATGGAATATTTTAGAATATTCTTAGTAACATTTACAAAACAATGGTTGGGATTTATCTTAAATGTAGTTATTCTCTTTGTACCCTTTTAATATTATTGATTAATTACAAAACAAAATTTCATATGAAAGTGTCATATGAAATGAATTGTGGTTTTTTTTTTATGTGGTATTGATAAGCCGTCGTATTGACCTATGATATAATAGCAAGGCTATTTCATTTTGATAGTAAAGTAGAGAATATATATATGTTAAAATTACACATGAACTCCTTGTATGATTAATAATAGTTTAAAATAAAGTCAATGTAATTAATTTTTATGATCTATTTTTTTAACTATGTAATATATATCCTAACATTAAAATCAATAATATAAACTCTATATTATAAACCCTAACATTAAATCCAATAATATAAACCCTAATATTAAACTTAATATTAAGCACAATACATTAAACTATAATGTTATAAAACCAAACATTATAAATCTAATACTAAAAACATCAATATTAAAAAACCTTGGTATTAAAACAAATTTATAAACAATTACATTACAATTATCACAATGTTACAGTACATTGCAAGCTATTCAATGTCACATTGAGACATTATGAACCTAGGGTTCCATATGAGGGTTTGTAATATTGGGTTTAATATAAGAATTTAATATTGGATTTATACTATTTTCTTTTATAATATTAGGATTCATACTATTGGGTTTAATATTCTGATGTTCGAATGGAACATAAATCTATCTATTGTCACATTGTGACAAGCATCGTCCCAAAGTGACAACTAATATGACAATCATTGTCACAATGTGATAATTAATGTGACAATCATTATCACAATGTTGCATTACATTAAAATGTATCCATCGCATTGTCACATTTCAAAATTAGTGTTTAATATGATATGAGGGTTTATAAAATTGGGTTTAATAAAATAGTTTAATATTGGGTTTATAGTATTATAGTTTAATATTGGGGGTTGTAATATTAGGTTTATTGTTAGGGTTTATAATATTGGTTATATAATATTTTCTTTTATAATACTAGGGTTTAATATTAGGGTTCATACTATTGGATATAATATTAGGATTTAATTTTGTACCATTGGAATGGTACATAAATCTATTCATTGTTGTATTGTGACAGAAATTGTGCCAAAATTAAAATTAATGTCACAATCATTCTCACAATGTAACATTACATTGCAATTTATCCAACATCACTTTGTGACATTATGAAATTAGGGTTTAATACGAGAGTTTGTAATATTGGGTTTAATATAAGTGTTTAATATTGGGTTTATAATACTAGAGTTTAACAATGAGTTTTATAATATTGTGTTTAATGATAAGGTTTAAAATTAGGGTTTATAAAATTAGGTTTATTATGAGGTTTTATAATATTTGGTTTAACATTAAGGATTATTATTTGGTTTAATATTAGGGACTATAATATATATTTTTAATATTAGGGTTTATTTAATGTCACATTATGACGTCACAAAATTAGGGTTTAATATTAGGGTTTATAATAAATTTGTTTTAATAATATGGATTTTTAATATTGGGGTTTATAATATTGAGTTTATGATAATTGGTTGTATAATATTGGGGTTTAATATATTAGCGTAGTATTTGGTTTAATATTTGGGTTTATAATCTTAGGGTTTCTAATATTGGTTTTATAATGTTAGGTTTTAATATTGTGACGTTGGACATGTACATAAATATATCCAATGTCGAATAATGATAAACATTGTCGCAATATGACAATCAATGTGACAATCATTCTCACAATGTTACACTACATTGCAATTTGTTCAGCGTTGCTTTGTCACATTTCAAAATTAGGGTTTATAATATTGGGTTTAAGATAAGAGTTTAAAATTGTGTTTATAATATTAGAGTTTAATATTGGGGTTTATAATATTGGGTTTAATGTTAGGGCTTATAATATTGGGTTTATAATATATTTTTTTATAAAATATATTGGGTTTATTATTAGGGTTGAATATATTGGGTTTATTATTAGGGTTCATACAATTAGGTTCAATATTAGGGCTTAATATTGTGACGTTGGAATGGTATATAACTATATCCATTGTCACATTGTGACATACATTGTCCCAAAGTGACATTCAATGTGACATTCATTGTCACAATGTTACATTACAATGTAATTTGTTCAATGTTGCTTTGTGACATTATGAAATTAGGGTTTAATACGAGGGTTTATAATATTGGGTTTAATATACAAGTTTAATATTGGGTATATAATACTAGAGTTTAACATTGGAGTTTATAATATGGGTTTAATTATAAGGTTTGTATTAGGGTTTTTTAATATTGGGGTTTAAAATATTGATTTTATAATCATTGGTTTTATAATATTGGGGTTTAATATTATAACATAGCATTAGGTTTAATATTAGGATTTTTAATGTTGGGTTATGATATGAGGCTTATAATGTTAGAGTTTGTAATATTGGTTTTATAATGTTAAGGTTTACAATATTAGGGTTTCATATTGTGATGTTGGAATGGTACATAAATATATCCAATGTCACTTTGCGACATTATGAAATTAGGGTTTAATATGAGGGTTTGTAATATTAGGTTTAATATTGGATTTATAATATTAAGTTTAATTGGGGTTTATAATATTGGTTTTAATGATAAGGTTTAATATTAGAGTTTTTTATATTGGGGTTTATAATATTGAGTTTATAATAATTGGTTTTATAGTATTGGGTTTTAATATATAGGGTTTAATATTATAGTATAGTATTAGGTTTAATATTAGGGTTTATAATATTGCGTTTAATATTGGATTTATAATATTAGGGTTTGTAATATTGGTTTTATAAGGTTAGGGTTTATAATATTTGGTTTAATATTGTGATGTTGGAATAGTACATAAATATATCCAATGTTGGATAGTGATAAGAATTATCACAATGTGAAAATCAATGTGAGAATCATTGCCACAATGTTACATTACATTGCAATTTATTCATTGTTGCATTGCCACATTTCAAAATTAGGGTTTAATATAAGGGTTTATAATATTAGATTTAATATAAGAGTTTAGTATGGGTTTATAATATTAGATTTTAATATTGAGGATTATAATATTGGGTTTAATGTTAAAGTTTATAATATTAGGGTTTAATATATTGAGTTTAATATTAGGGTTCATATTTTTGGGTTCAATATTAGATTTTGATATTATGACGTTGGAATGGTATATAAATATATCCATTGTCTCATTGTGACAATCATTATCGCAATGTTACGCTACATTACAATTTATTCAATGTCACTTTGTGACATTATGAAATTAGGGTTTAATATGAGGGTTTGTAATATTATGTTCAGAATAAGAGTTTAATATTGGGTTTATAATACTAGAGTTTAACATTGGGGTTTATAATATTGGGTTTAATGATAAGACTTAACATTAGGGTTTATAAAATTGAGTTTAATCTTAGGGTTTAACATTCAGGGTTATTGTTAGTTTTAATATAAGGGTTTATCATAAATTTTTATTAATATTAGGGGTTTCTAATATTGGGTTTAAAATATTTGGTTTTATAATATTAGGATTTAATATTAAAGCTTAATATTGGTTTAATATTGTATTTTTTAATATTTGGTTTTTTATTAGGGTTTATAATATTGGTTTTATAGTGTTAGGGTTTCTAATATTTCATTTAATATAAGGGCTTAATATTGTGATGTTGGAATGGTACATAAATCTATACAATGTTGCATTGTGGCAAACATTGTTGCAATGTGACAAATCAATATGACAATCATTGTCGTAATGTTACACTAAATTGCAATTTATTGAATGTCACATTGTGACATTAAAAACTTACGATCTAGTATTGGGGTTTAAAATATTGGGTTTATATTATTTATATTATGGTTTATTAGAATTATAATATTAATAAACCCTTGGTTTTATTAATCCCTTCTATTTATAACATTAGTCCCTTGGGTTTATTAATTCCTTGCATTTATAATATTAATAGTCCCTTGGATTTATAAAATTAATCCCTTGGGTTTATTAATCCCTTGAGTTTAGAATAGTAATCCATTGGTTTTGTTAATTCCTTAGGTTTATAATATTAATCCCTTGGGTTTATAATATTAATCGTTTCATTTTATTAACTCCTTGGGTTTACAATATTAAACCCTTGGGCTTATAAATCTCTTTGGCTCATAATATTAATAATCCTTTGGGTTACCCCGGATGCGGGTGTTAATAATTGATTTGGCCAACTGCCACCTGACCATGTCATCGATGGGTAGTCGTCCTCTTCATGAGGAGGTACATGGCCCTGAAAAGGTTATTAAAGATTGGGGCGTGGGTAATACTTACTCCACCACCCTCGAATTGTATGTTGCGTCCTCTCTGCACCAGGATTACATTAACGATGTCCTTTCTGCATTCACTCTGCATTTTTCTCCATTATTCCTCCTGCAGCCATATATGGACCATAAGGTTGTGTCTTCGACATTCTCCTGTGGCCTCTCTATCATTCTTAGCCTTGGTTCCATCTCCTCCTGTGCCTTTTCTCCTGCCAAGCCCCTGAATCATCCCTCTATTCATTTGCCTCTTTGTCTCACCGCTGAGCCTCCTCCTCCACCTCCTTTGCATCACTGCTCCTATGCTTCATCTATGCCCCGTCGTCATCGCATGCATTGCCGCATAGGTAGTGGACGCGGGCTCCCTTATCATCCTCCCATTCACGCCATGGCCGATAGAATAGTGGACTTGCCTTTAACTTGGGTAGAGCCTGAGGTCCTGGACCCCCACAACCTCTCCGCTCACCAGCCCTTCCACCTTCCTAATGCCTTTGCTGAGCCCTCCGGCTCTGGCTCTCACTCCAGGAAACGTATGCATAAATCCACCATCTCCCCTATCTCCCCCAATCCCCTCGCAAAATGGTGGATTTTCCAGTTAATATGGCTAAGGACGCCTCGAATAGTGATGGAAGTTGCATCTCAGATGAAGATGGCACAAACGCTGGGACAAGTGCCCGCTCGACCTCCTCTCCATCGTTGGATGCCCAGTGGTCCAAGCTCAAGGACGACGACTCAGAATACAGGTGCCACATTGAGAAAGTGTTGCCTCTACCACCAATGCAGGATGACAAAAAATCGATAGATTAACCTCTGGGCTTCCACTTGTCTCTTCTCTATGTTATTGTTTAGTTATGGTTTAGTCCTTTTGCCTCTTTTTAAGCACTACATAAGTATGTTTAAAGCTGGTTTCCCTATATGGGAAGAATTTTATATGTTTCATGGACATATTTCATGGGTTGGTTTCCCTTTCTGGGGCAGTCCCTATTTTGAAATTTTGAACTTATTATTTCCCTCAGCAATTCCGGAGGATGATGAATGTAAATGTGTGACTTGTATTTTATAATAGAAGTAACCATATTTAGAAAAAAAATACTCCCTTGGGTTTATGTTACGTTAATATTAAGGTTTATAATATTAGGGTTTATGGTATTACGTTTCAGAATACGGTTTATAATGAATTTCTTTTAATATTAGGTTTTTTTAATATTGGGGTTTATAATATTAGTGTTTAAAATATTGGATTTAATATTAGAGCTTAATATTGGGTTTATAATATTAGTTTTATAGTGTTAGGGTTTATAATATTTCATTCAATATTAGGGTTTAAGGTTGTTACGTTGGAATGGTACATAAATCTATCCAATGTCATATTCTGACAAGAATTATTGCAATGTGACAAACACTGTGATAAGCATTGTCATAATGTTACATTAAATTGCAATTCATTCAACGTCACATTATGACATTAAAAAATTAAGGTTTAGTATTGGGGTTTATAATATTGGGTTTAATATTGGATTTATAATATTTATATTACAGCTTATTCGGTTTATAATATTATGGTTTATTGGGTTTATAATATTGGGTTTAATACTACGGTTTCATATTTGGTTTATAATATTTAATATATTATTTGGTTTATATTATTAGTATTGGGTTTAATATTAAGTTTCAATATTGGGTTTATTAATCCCTTGGGTTTGTATATTAATAAGTCCTCGGGTTCACTTGGGTTTATAATATTAATCCCTTGGTTTTATTAATCCTTTGAGTTTATAATATTAATCCATTGTGTTTATTTTTTTTCTAAATTGTGCTAATTTCTATTATAATATACAAAGATACAAATCATACTTCAGGATAGGGGTTGCTGGGCTAGCCAACCCCTATTCAATGAAGAATGTTCAAAAAATTAAAAAATGGGTTTCCCTTTAGGGGGAAGCCAGCCCTTAACGAGTTCAAAAATTCAAAAAATGGGTTGCCCTTCAAGGGGAAACTGACCATTAGGATATTCAAGAGTAACATAGTTTGCAAGAAGAGACAAAGATAGTCATAAAAAACATAAAAGA
The DNA here is from genome assembly GCA_034641835.2 of Pinus albicaulis. Classification (NCBI taxonomy): domain Eukaryota; kingdom Viridiplantae; phylum Streptophyta; class Pinopsida; order Pinales; family Pinaceae; genus Pinus; species Pinus albicaulis. Next base: position 485,319,596 of record CM076582.1, read on the forward strand.
GCATATCTAAACTGAAGGAAAGGAGGACCAAGGAGTTGTAGCTGCCGGTTTCAAGCCTTATTGTCCTCCTGTAGAGGAATTTCCTCAATTATGAAACAACCATAATAAAAAATGCTCTCGATATTTCTTTGAGAGATGGGGGGCGGCTCAAGAGTCGAAGTGGAGACCGTATAATTCTTCTTAGCCATAGTTGAACGAGCCGCGATGTCCTCTCCTGCTTCTCTTTTTCGAGTGTCCTTTGAAGAGCTGCTCCAACCACTATCTGAGTCATCCGCCAAGTTTTTGATAGGGAGTCTGACTAATTTTCGAGGAAGAGGGGAAGAGGAGCGTGAGATAGTTGATTTGCGCGGCTTTTTCATACTTCTCGAGCCATAGTCGTGATGTTTCTCCTCTGGGAGGTGAACCACAAGCTGAGTAGAGAGTAATTGGGGGTTAGAGAAGGGGTCGAGAACCTCCGGGTCTTCCATAGCGATAGAGAGGGAAAATGAGCACACATACAAACCAGGAGCCGGAGTGCAGGAGGAAGTGCCTCTGCTGCCTCCTCGATGACACCACATTATGTGGCATCTTGGCATGGAATGATCAGGGTGGAGGATCTGCAAGGCGGACGTAGAGCGCTCAGAAGGAGACAAGTAAGGAGAAGAGTAACGAGTAGAGGCTTGATAGAGTAGGTCGGTGAAGAATGAAATTCAAAGGCGTAAATGCAACTAACAGGATCCATAAGCCATAAATGGACAACTTATAGGAGAAGAGGTCGAGGGGAGGGAGTGAATGTCGCGAAGTGTCGACATCCTCCCCCGTACTGCATATTTAAGGTTTTCACACAAGTGGCTGGTGTAGATATATGGTGCATCTAAGTGCCCCTATGCTGAATGGCCAGGTGGCAGCCTGCATTGATCTTAACAGTCACCCGCATTTGGGGGTTGAAGATCTTGGAGGACGAGATGATTGCAAGTTGTGCGCATAGATTCATCAGAAATCGAGTGGAATTTGCTGGAGAAAAGAGGACAATCATGTTCCACACCTTTGTTGGCTAAGGTATCTGCTCCTTCATTGGTTGATCTATGCACATGCAAAAATGTAATGGCTTTGTGGAATTGAAGTCATTGTTCCAAGTTTTCTAGTATAGAGGCTAATCACCACCTCTTTGAGATTTTGGAAGAGGAAGAGCCATGGAGAAGACATTGGGCAACATTAATGATGATCTGAGAATCCCCTTCCACCTCCAGGGGAAAGAGATCGTTCTCTTGTGCTAGATTTAGGCCTTGGATAAGTCCTTCTAGTTCAGCTGATTTTTTGATATCCCATCCAATGGATCCAAAGAAGATTAGCAAGGGTGCCCCTTTAGAGTCACGAAAAATACCTCCAAATCTAGTTTCACCTGGATTTCCTTTTGATGCTCCATCAAATTTGAGTTTGTAGAGATCCTTAGGAGGAGGACTCCAAGATATTTAAGATTCCGAAGTTGGGTTGGAAGAAGGGGAAACTTCGTAGTTGCAAGGGATAGAGAAATTCCAATTAACCCATATGTGGCGTTCTGAATATAGAGATGGGAGATCTGAGTCCCTCCACTTATGCAAGGCTAAGGTATCCTTTATATTATTGCATAATTTGATCCAAACAATCTCGTGAAGCATTATCAGATCTTTAAAGACATATTCGGTTATTCCTCTCCTTCCAGATTGTCTAGAGAAGTAGTCCAAGGATGAGCAGCCAGAGAGAGTTGAGGAGACTGTTGGTGAATGGGGATTTCTGCCAATGATGGATTGTGTTGGTGACATCAGCCAAAATGGGTAAATTCCATCTAAGGAAGACAAGGAATATGCTTTTCTATGCGGTTGAGGTGTGCATTCTATTGTTGAATATGGAATTGTATAAGCTAAAATTCCTTAAGAATTTCCTTTAATCTAGGATCAATCTTGGATAGGCCAACTAAACAAGTCGTTAAGGCTCTTGCCCCTATATTCTTCATCAACCAATAGGGATAGATAGATTTTTTGTACCGAGAGGAACTTCCTGTTGAATGTTTAGGCTCTAACACCAAATATGTCCATTCCTCCACATCAAAGTATTCATGAGTTGCCTATTAATTTAATTTTTCTTCCCATACAAAGATGTGCTGGTGAATCTGAGGTTGAGTGCCAATTTAATAATCTTGAGTCGATTCTCGAATGAGACCATAGGTAGACTTGCGACCCTGATCGTGATCTGGATGAGGTTGGCTCCCAGTCACAGAGCATCAGGTCAATTTTTCCTCATGCCTCCTCCTGTCAAGGTGTCACTTCCATAGGAAGGGCGCACCATAACATAGTTCTAACGACCACGAGAGTGATATGGTACGCTGAAATAGAAAACTAAAACCACCAACTTGTTTTTGTCGTCCACAAGGAAGAAGATGAGATCTAATGCACCAAGGTGGCGAGTCTTGCGAAGAAACTTCAAGAACGCCACAAAAATTTCCAGAAAACCTATAATTATTCCAATAATAATACCTCCCACTGACTCTAAGCTCAAGGAATAAAACCCCAACAAGGAAATGTCGCGTCATTCTCTCTCCTTACAATTAATATCTTGCATGTGCATTTCCACCTTGCATACGATGTCACGTGTGTGAGGTTCGAGACATTACTACCCACCATCCTTTATTATTAAGACATTATCCATGGGATGGATGTCGCAGTATCCAATTGTCTACTCTCACCCAGAGTCATGTGATTTTTTTCTTAATTACAAATTTGTTTTAAAATTTTAAAATTTCTAATACAATAAACCGATTAAAAAATTCATCCACCTATTAAACTTGCATATAATAAAAATATTTATAAAAAAATTATACATAATAAATTAATTAAATAAATAAATTAACGCATTTTTCAAATAATTCACACAATTTATTAATAATTACTACAAAATCTACTCCATAATTATATATATAAAATAAACTAAAAAGGTCTTTTAAATCATTATGGATAAGAAATATTAATAAATATGCTTACACATACAACCTGTACTTGCAAAAAACAAGAGTACTTTCGATAACAAATCTCTATATGTAACAAGGCTACAAGGTAGCTACTACCTGCCGCTTAATTTAAATATAGTAATGTTGCAATGTGATCTTGAAAATGTTTATGGAGAGCTATTACATGCCTCTTAATGTAATTATAGTAATGTTGCAATTTGAGTTTGAGCATGTTTATGAAGATTTGCTTTGTAATAAAGTATAGTTAAATTAAATTAGAAATAATTGTTGAAATTTGAGTTTGAGCATGTCTATGAAGATTTGCTTTGTAATAAACTTAATTTAATTTAAATATAATTAAATTAACGTAAAAATTAAAAATTTATGCGCTACATAGTAGTAGTTTAAATCTATCTAAATTATAGTAAAATAATTTTGTGTTGATGATGGTAACCAATTGATAATTACTAGTGTAAATATAGTAATGTTGCAATTTGACTTTGAGGAAGTTTATGAGGATTTTCTTTGTAATAAAGGTGCCATTTAGTTTAAATATAACTAATTTAAGTAATAATCATCAAGACATTAATGTTTATCATGTAATTGATGAAAATTTGAATCTGAATTAGAAAAATAATAATTATTCACTATAACTATTTAACATAATCCCAATTACTAAAATTATTAAAAAAATCACAATTTTAAATATTATTATTTGTATTAGATTTATTTAACATTTCAACAAATTTTAATCCTAATAATTTTTTACAATTATTTTTTTTAAATAATTTTTTAAAATTTTTATAATTAAAATAAATAATAATACAAAAATGATAAAGTTTATTGAAAAGATAATTTAATTTAAATTTTAAATTTTTATAATTAAAATAATTAATAAATACAAATATGAATTATATCATCTTACTTAATTTTATCATGCAATATGCCAATTGTATTTTTCTTTAATTCTTTTACATTATGAAAAATGAAAAATTATTATATTTGATATTAAAAATTAAAATTGATGTTAAATTTAACACAAATATTTTATAAAAAAATATAATTTTAATCCACTATGAAAAATATAAAAATAAATTAATTTTGACACTTCTTGTCCTTAACACCCTACTTTCAAGTAGATGAAGAAAGATCTATGTATAGAAAATACAAATAATTAGAAGGTTTTGTTGTTAGATTATCTGAAATTAACTATTTATACCTCAACAATTTTGTTGTTTGTTCATAAATATATTCCAGGAATTTTTTATTCCTATATTAAAGTTTCCATAAACATACATATAACTATGCATATGCCTCTATCACTAAGCAACATGATAAATTATTAACTTGCTATCATTGTTATTGTAAATCATTCATGTCTTCCCTTTTTCCTTTTTTGTAACTCTCGATGTTTCGAATTATGCTAGTCATTTTTGTTTGTGTAAAAGCATATAACATAGTCATTCTTGCTTGGTACTCAGATATATTGTTTTTATACTCGTCTCTTCATGAAGAATCACAGGTGTTATAATATTTCAGATATGCAATACAATTGTGCGTAGCTTTAGAACCTCGACCATTGGAAAATTTTTCGAGTAAATAGTAGATGAATAAAGTTTGGATGAATCTGAGTTTAATTTAGAATCTAGAGTTCTATTTAGTTATATATCTCTCAAAGATATGCAATGTCACATTGGTTTTTGGGATGGGGAAATGCAATGTTGCATTGGTTTTTGGGATGGGGACGAGTCTCCAAGATGGTTGGAGGGAATCCCCAATATTTTCAAGATCAATTTGAGTTTTTACATATTGGATAGGTTTAATATTCTACTCATTAGGAATGTGTTTTTTTAATTACATTTTTCAATTTTAACGTTTTTTTTATATAAATATAATTACATGACATAATATATAGCAATTAAAATTGTTCAATATTTTGTATAGTTATATATTTGATATATTCATTATATATTCTAAAATTTAATAATATAATTTAGTTAACTACTTTTTTTTTTAGATGTTAGACAGATTTGATATTCTACTCATTAGGAATGTGTTTTTTCATCAATTATATTTTTCAATTTCTAATATTTTTTATATATAATATAGTTACATTTGACATTTCGGTAAATTCTTTTTCTGTAAGTTAAATTTTAACTTTTTTGTGTTCATTTAAATATGTTTTTTTTGTTTTTCTATCACATTTCTAATTAATTAAAATTAAAAATAGTATGTTATTATGAGTTGCTAAATTTTATTTTTAGTTTTGGCTAATTTACTATTATTAAAATAAAATAGAATAAATAAAATATTACAAACTTATAAGTTTTTCAGTTCCTTCTTAAATACTTCAATCAATGTGTTAATAAATTAATTTACATCAGTACATTAAAAAAAATTAGGTAAAGATTGAGATGGCATAATAAATCACGACTAACTCTGTACATTTTTTAATATGAGCAATGTACAAATGATGACTTTGTAGGACTATGAGCAACAATTGAAAGACTATAAACTGTAATAAGAAGTGATTATTTTCAACCAATAAAATGTTAAAAAAATAGAATTAAATAGTAAAAATAAATAAGTAGTAAAAATAATCAAAGTTGCACTATAGCAAAAACATAAAAATTTTTAGGAGTGAGTTAAATTAATGTTCAATCAAAGCCCAATCTAATGCTTATACCTAGGCAGCAGGTATAACAATATCAAATTGTACGACTATGGTTAGAATTTTAAAAACCTAAATTATTACAAAATTATTTAATATATATAAAAATATTATTATAAATATTCAAATTATTTCTCTAAAATATCTAAAATAAAATGGAATGTGAAACATGCCACGATACATTGAAATTATATGGCAAATTTTGGATTCATCATACAGTGCAACATGTCCCTACTAACACCGAAGAGAAATCCAAAGATAAATACTCAATATTAATTCTTATCACTAAAGACATAACTTTGAAACTTATTTCCAAAATTAATAAAAACTAGTTGAATTAGTTAAAAATTAATTTGATAAAAAAATTGATAAAGTATTGAGATTATAAGTTAGATGTGAAATCACAGTGAAAACTGTTGCGTTATACCTGCTAGGCGGGAGGTATAATAATAAAACTTGTTGTACAGCAACTCGATTTTAATTTAATGGTCCGTGATTTGAGGGCATCGTCACAGCTTGGAAATTCACGACAGCAATAAACACAGCAAGAAGCGATTGAGGACAACCCCAGTGAGATGCAATTACAAGAGATTGTGGAGAATCAAGTTTCGTCAAGCTTCCTCCAAGATTCACTGCATGGTTGAGAGGCTGCGATATACTCGAGTCGATTGAACCTGATGATGGATTAATTATTCCTCCCCTGCGGGTGACATCGATTCCTTAGGAAATTCCTACTCCATTTCACTTGATCTCAAAGAGAAAATCACGGAGGAAGATTGAGGAGAACCAGGATCTAGGGGGTCGTCGTGTGCAGCAAGCGCTGCATTGTTTATGCTTTAGGCAGAATGCTTCCCCGTAGGCAGACTGCGGAATAATAGGGTTCTTAGCTCATTTGCTCTGCTGGTCGGTTGATTTTCTAAGTACAGTTGATTCTTCAGAGCTGGTACCCATACTGGACCTTCGGTTGTTGCTATTGGTGGCTATTTATGTATGTTTGTAGCTGATACCCATTTATGTCAATATGATGTTGTATTTGGTGGCTATTATGACATGTATATTGTTGGTACTCAATGTGAACAATTGGATGTTGCTTATGGTGGCTTCTGCTGTATCTTTTGTCCTTTAGAGATCATTTCTTATTGACTTCCATCGAACTGTGGGCTTCCCTTTGTTCTGGTAAAGCTGGAACCTAATGAGAACAATCAGTTGTTGCCTATAGTGGCTATTGACTAAGTAGACCCCCATTGGCATTCATACATACTATTGGTGGTTTATGTTTTTAGCTGGTACCTATTGTGGACTCTCGGTTGTTGCTATTGGTGGCTTTCGCGACATGCGCGCTGTGTCATACTCTGACTCATTTGGAGGTTCGTTGCCTTGTCGATGAGTTCACAATATGTCAATAGAAGTGTTTATCAATTATTCTTATCTAATTGACATTATTCTTATCCTTGTATTACTCATGATTGCATTCGTTATCCTTGGTTCTACCTATAACATCCATAAATCCAATGGTGGCTCTCGTCGCTGAAGATACTAGCTCGACTTCTTCATCACAGAATTTAACCTCTAAATATGTCCTACGTGATTCAAATAGCCATTGCATTTCACAAAGATGGTGGAGGTATTGGTTGGAATTATTCACTATCTCTCGTCCTTGTAAAAGCATTAGTATCAGATTTCGCAAAAAATGGTGGTCATTTCCTGGTTGTGTATGCTGCTGCTGCTGTGTATAGATTTTTCCTTATTGAACTGGTTATTCCGGCAACCGGTTTTTTAAAAAATCTGTATCGCCGATGGCATTCGACCGGAATATTTGAATTATGGTGTTGTGAACGTTACCTACGTTCTGGAGCTTGTCTTTTCATTCCTCAGGCACAATCGCATTAGGAATGATATTGCGTCCTTTTCGTATCTACAATTCCTTATTTGGATCATGCTTTTGGATCATCTCGTCCTTGATTTGCCTTCATAACATCATACCTAGATCCCAAATAGAATTGTAGGGGCATTATATCGAGGTGGGATTAAGGTCATTGGGATCTTCTATGATTGTGTTAGGTGGATTAGGATTTGTTGTCAATAGGTCTTCCCACTCTGACATTTTCCTTTTATTAAGCCCGATCATCGAAGCACCATTGCTGACATTCTTTCGTCTGATCGTAGCACTCGCCTTTCATCCCATTACTTTTTACTCTTTAATCCAAGCCACAGTCATAGTACTATCTGACGGAATATTATTCTTTCCTTCTCAAGGTCTCCTAGATCTTATCTCATTCTATCTACCATTTTCATTGTCTGTCAGAACTATTTATATCTGGCTCTCCTCCTAAGGTTTTGTGCTGTCGTCAGTATCTTCTGCGGAGTCTATTAGGCGTACTAGCATTAATCTTCCCACAATCGGCTCTGACGGGAGTCTCGCAGTGACGGCTACTGCGTCTACAAGTATCATCTTCTACATGGCGCACAAAGGTGCCACCTGTCCCAACTTCCCCGCTAATAGTCGGAAGACTCCAGAACCTAAACAATCTTCTCACTCTGATAATATTGTGCGGGACAAAGTTGATAAGTTCATTATTCAGCAGTGCATCCATTCTACATCTCCGAAAGTGAATCGTTTGCCTGGTAGATATAAACACCAGAAGCGTGGTGGTCGTCACAGGAAGAGATCTAATTGTTTTAAGCACAAAATGGAAATCAAGGAAGTTTCTCTGGACTATGATGATCTTTGTGGTCGCGTTGCCAGCTTACAGAAGCGGGAGGTCATTGGCAGATGGTTGTTTCCGGATAACTGTGAATTTGATTCTGCTAATTGGATAAGTAAGCATTGGCAGCTGCTTATCGGCTATACTCCGAAGGTGAGTACGCTCATCAACGGCTGGTTTAGTGTACATTTCATGGATGAAAGCGATGTGTATAAGATTATTAGCAGAACCTGGGTGCGCGGGAGAAGTTTCATGCAATTAATCCCTTGGTTCCTTGGCTTCAATCCGGTAATGGAGGCTCCTCAGAATCGCATTATTTGGGTGAAGTTACCGAGTCTCCCTTTGGAATATTGGACCCTCAAGGCACTTCGTGCAATAGGTAACTCCATTGGTTCGACTAAGTATATTGACCCAAGTATTGTTGGCTCCAGTGATAAGCGGGTGGCATGGATTCTAGTCGAACTCGAGTATTCGGGTGGTCTGCCTGGTGACATTGATCTATTATGGGGCAATAGAAGACATAGGCAGCACATTGATTTCTGGGGCATTCCATTTCGTTGCCTTATCTGTCATCGCACTGGCCACCTGCGGGAGCATTGTCCATTTAGGATGCGCATGTTTCGTTCTAATGATGCATCTGGTCCTCTTGCTGATGGTCACCGGACGAATGCTGCACATGGCCGCTCTTACTCAGGTAATCCTAGCTCCCAAATCTCTGATGATGAGGCTTTTGTGACTGCACAAGAACATTCGGACGGGATTTTACATAATTCTCGAGTTTTGGATCCTGTTCACAATGTTGTATCAAATGATGAACGTGTATCTCTTACATCGTCTAGTCCTCTGGTCGCTGTGAATAATTCCCTTCCTGAGGATAATCATCTCATATCCTTTCCTGGCCGCGATTCTGGAACTTCCACTGCCCTGTCATTAAACCTACAGGACTCTCACCAGACCCACTCTGATTCGGTCATTGATCATATAGTTACAACAGCTGACCCTCCTATTCTTCCTAATACTAATTTCTATGTTGGTGAGTCATCTGCTCCCAAGCCCTCCTATGCAACTGGTCCCCACTCGACTGTTGATATTTCTTCTGAGCCCGATGACCCCGTCTATTGTCCGGATTCCCCTTGGAATTCTGTTGGCAGCGACCTGGAGTCTATTTTGGCTAATCCCAATAATGATTTCGCTGCCCTCACGGTCTTTGATAGACCACCTACATTGTTTGTATCTAGATCTTCTGCTCCCTCTCCGACTCAACAAGCTGGTAGACGTATTTCCAGGACAACTAATAAACATTCAAAAGGAAAATTCAAGGCCGTGGCCCTGTTTATAGAGGACGAGGAAAATCTTACTGACATCCCCATATCCATCAGTCAAAGCACAAGGGATGATTCTCGGGCACTTAGAGCATGCCACCCGGAGCCGGATTCATCATGAATCACATCATTTCTTTGAATATACGGAGGTTGGGCGATGCCTCCAAAGCTCATTGCCTCAGGGACATGATCTTTTCTGCAAATCCTTTTATTATTTTAGGCCAAGAGACGATGTGTGCTCGAGATCGAGCTATCAATTTATTTTTGACTTTCAAAACAGGTTGGAAGGCTGTTGCTGTGGACGCTATGGGTTATTCGGGGGCCCTAATTGCGATTTGGAATCCGGATTTTGCATCTTTTAAGGCATATAGGTTTTTTGGGGGGATATTGTTATCTGGCTCTCTCAGAGGTATGAATGACTCAGTTAATATTATTAACATTTATGCCCCTTATAACAATAGACAGTCTTTTTGGCAGCGTATGAGGGATTCCGGTGTTCTTTCTTTGCACAATTTAATTCTCATGGGAGATTATAACGCCACTCTGCACCCGGATGAAGTTTGGGGTTTATATGCCAGAATCGATCCTCTCTCATCTTTTCTAAGTGATATGTTTTATGATCACCAACTGGTCTATATTCGACCGTCTCCTCTTTTGCCAACATGGTTGAACAAGCGAGCAGACTCTCATCACATTGCCAAGAGACTTGATCGGGCTCTCGTTCATGATAACTTAGTTGACGAATGGAGTTTGCTGCATTATGATATTATTGTATCTGACATTTCAGATCATATGCCCATTCGGCTCTCATGGCAAGCTGATGTCAATCTCAAGGGGCATCCTTTTAAGTTTAATCGTATATGGCTGGAGGATATGGACTACACTAATTTGATTTATGGCATTTGGCATCAAGAGATTCCGGATGATTGTCTTAAAGATTGGGAGCGCTTCCATTTTAAACTGCAGAAGATCAAGAAGGCTTCAAAGGAATGGGAGATGAGGAAAAAGGCTGCTCTTCGTAAAGAATTTCTTGAGATTTCATCTACTATGGCGGCTCTTTTTGCTTCGTCCGCTTCTTCTCCCCCTATTGTTGCGGATATAAGTCGCATGAAGGAATTGGCTGCCAGAAAAAAGGAAATCCTCAGGATTGAGGAGGTCACTTGGCGCTTGAAGAGCCGAATGTTATGGCTCAAGGAGGGGGATTTCAATACTCGTTTTTTTCACAAATCTGCAAATGCCCGCCGGAACCGGAACGCCATCTGGCGCATTAAAAAAGAGGATGATAGCTTTGTATTTTCCTGTTCCGAGATCCAAGAGGAAGCTGTTTCATATTTCTCAGAGTTTTACATGGCTGAAAACTCTATAAATGCAGAGAACCAATCTTGGGTCTTAGAACACGTCCCCAGATTCTTTGATGATGTTGATGTGGCCGCTATTGATCAGTGCATTTCTGGGAATGAGGTATTGTCGGTCCTGAAGCCTTTTCCAAATGATAAGTGCCCCGGACCAGATGGCTGGCCGGCGGAGTTCTTCATATTCTTTTTTGATCTACTGGGGACTGAACTCACGGAGTTAATGGAATTATTCCGCGGGAAGGGCATCATGCCTGCAAATCTGAATTCTTCATTTATTGCTCTTATTCCTAAAGTCTCCGACCCCCAGCTATTTTCTGATTTTAGACCCATCGCTCTTTGTAATCTGATTTACAAAGTCACATCTAAGATTATTGCCAATCGGATTAAAGCTGTTTTATCTGCTAACATATCTATGGAACAGTTTGGTTTTCTTAGTGGCAGGTCTATTCACGATGCAATTGCCATCGCTCAGGAGGTTGTTCATTCAATGCATTCCCTAAAACAGGAGGCGCTGGTAATGAAGGTGGACTTACATAAGGCATATGATTCACTCGACTGGTCTTTTATTCGGGTCATTTTACTCAAAGTTGGATTTCCCATTCGAATCATCCGTTGGATTATGTCGTGCATTTCAAATGTTAGATATGCGGTGATTGTTATTGGATTTCCTTCCCGTTTCTTCAAGGCTGGTCGTGGCCTTCGTCAGGGCTGTGCCCTATCTCCCCTAATATTTATCTTAGTCATGGAGGGCTTCAGCAGATTGATGCATTCGGCTGAGCATAGGGGTTATATCAAAGGCTATGCATTTTCAGAATCGGTGTCTACATCGCATTCTCTTTTTGTGGATGACCTTTTATTATTTGGCTATCTGATTAGAAATCACTGGTTCTATTTACATATTATGTTTCTGAGGTTTAAATCTGCTACTGGGCTGGGTATGAATGGTTCCAAATCTGTCCTCTTATTTGAATTTGGGGACATTCAGGAAATTAACTTTATTGCAGATTTCTTGGGTGTTGGTATTCACCACATATCAAAGGGCTTTAAATATTTGGGATATTTTATCAAGCCCTGTGGTTATATGAACAGAGATTGGGCGTGGATCATCGACAGATTTCGAGATAGGATTCAGCGATGGACTCATCGGTGGTTATGCATGGGTGGCCGCCTTATACTGATTCAATCGGTATTATCTCAAATGGTTGTATTCTGGGCTCGCTTGCTTTATATTCCATCTGCTGTTATCTCTAAAATTAATAGCATTATTACACAATTTCTTTGGGGTGGTGCTAATTTTTGCAGAAAATTTCCCCTATGTAAGTTATCTGCAATATCTATTCCTAAGAACAAGGATGGCTGGGGAATTCTTAGTACCAGGGACTTCAATCGAGCTCTTCTTGTTAAATCTTTTTGGAGGGCTGTTAACTGCACAGGTATATGGCACAGTATAAACAAGGCCAAGTATTATAGTGGTGATGCATTGATGAAGATCAGCTGTAATGACTTTACTTTTCCTTCCAAAATTTCATGCATATGGCGAAGTTTTAAAATGATACTGCATATCATGGTGCCCCGCTTATGCTGGACATTTCGGAATGGGTGCGACATTCCAATTGGATCACAAAATTTCTTGCCATTGACGCCTCAATCAGCTCCTTCCCAGCAATTGATTATGGCTTTGGCCCGCAATGGCATTATGTATTATTCACAAGTGATTCATTATTGGTCTTATAGCGCTCCCATTTTCAAATCGGCCGAGCAACTTGATCTACATGACCAGGACGTTGATGAATGGGTTTTGCTTCGAGATTATCTTCTTTCTGCTGGGTTGTGCTACGCCCTGGGAGGTGACAAAATTGTATGGAATGGGCCCCTTAAGAACAACATGATTGTTGTGAAGGATGTTTATTATGGGATTGTATCTGATCTTCCTCTGCAACCGACTAACATCTTCCTGCCCTTTTGGAAGAGGAATATCCCTACAAAAATCATTTTATTCGGTTGGCTGGTTTGGAAAGGCAAAGTTCTTACTTGGGACAATTTGAGAAAGCGCAATTACCAGGGTCCCAGCCGATGCGTCCTTTGTCACAATGCTGACGAATCCATTGATCATTTATTTTTCTCATGCCCTTCTGTTATCAAACTTTGGAAATTATTCAGCTCTTTTTTTATGGACCCATCCTGGAGGCCGACAGATTTCATTTCTGTTGCATATGAATGGGATCATTTAAACAGTTCTTTCAGATCCATTCCCTTTTATCTCATTTGGGAAGTCTGGATCACGAGGAACAAAATCATTTTCGAGCAGAGTTCTTTCCAGATCCATCGTTCATATTTGGCCATTAAATCTTGGTTGACTGACAACCCTCCTCTTATTATTGATGTTCGTGATGCATCCCATCGTCTCAGACCTCATGAAATTACTCTCCCAGCCTTATATTTTGATGGTGCTTCTGCAGATGGTAATACTGGTTGCAGCGCTTGGATCAAGATTTCGGATCGGGATCGCATTCTCATTTATTGGAATGGTGGCCCTGGTTCAAACAACAAAGTGGAGATTATGGCTCTCTGGGGTGGCCTACTCATTGCTGTTGATTATCAAATTCGGATGGCTGGCATTTATGGGGATTCTCAGCTGGTTATAGGTTGGATGTCTAGCAGATTAAACATGTACAATACACTTTTACAGGGCTGAAATGATCGAACTCAGTATCTTTGGAGCAGTATGGACTCTCCCCCAATGTTTCACATTTTCCGTGAGAACAATGCCCGGGCGGATAGATTATCTAAAAAGGGACTCTCTGCTGAGTTTGGTTTGATGTTCATTTCTCGTTTTCATGATGGCAGACAGTTTCCTGAATTCTCAATTCCTCTCTCATGAATCCTTCGGATTTTTGTTTTGGTATAATTTTGTTAATATTGGAGCAGCTTTGATCCTATTCATAATCTCTGAAAGCACTATCTCAAGCGAGCGGGTCTTCAATCAAGCGAGCCTGGATTATACATTTACAAGCGAGCGTGATTAATGTGATTCAAGCGAGCGCGTTACAATACTCTTTTTGCAGGGAGGTCTTTCAAGCGTGCTGATCTTTAATTCATATATTGGTCTTCCATTCAAACATCATGATCCTCCTGTTTATCATGTGAGCGAGACAACTCATCAAGAGAGCGGGCATACAGTTTTGTTTGATTGATTATCTATGAAATCTGTTGCATGCCATTTTTGTAAACATCCAGGATCTTAATCTCAAGAGACAATTCATCCATCGGGTCCCAAGCTTTTGACAATGTCTCTCAAATCTCAAATTATGAATCATAATCTATTATCATCCTGGTTTTGATGATCCATTACCTTCTCTCCTATTACTCTGTTTTTCTTCTTCCTTGCAGGCTATTGTTTCTGAGTAAGATATGAGATGAACCCTTTCATCTATGTTTTTACTTCGCCTTTATTTCTCTATCTATCAAGCTTAGATCTTGTAAGGGAGGGATCGAATCCCTGTTATGTGGATGCCGTCTATTATTCTCAGCTCACTACTTCGCATGAGCATCTCAATTTGGCATTATATTCAGTATTCTCGCTGTTGTTCTCTCGCAGCTGAGACACATGTGGTCTATGTACTGATTATATTTTTAATATAATACAACGTTTTTTTCTCTCTGAAAAAAACTATATGGTTTGCGATGATTTTTCATTCTTAAGGTGAAGGGGAAAGAAACAAGTCCAATATATATTCGATCATAAGTTCAATTTCTATAAAATTATGTGAGCTCCATGCCAAGGATAAATCATCATAAGAACATTAGGTTCATGTCTATACAAAGGAGAAGTGTTGCAAAATCTGGAAGGAGAGATCTGGATTTTGACCATCATGAAAATATAAATATTAAATTTAAATTTGTTAAAACCATATTTTTTATTGTTTATTGAAACCATATATAGATTTCTTAATTAAAGTAATTATAATTAAAATTATATTTAATTCTAAATTTTAAAATTAATAACTTTTCAATTATATTAATTTTAGTTTAATCTTTTCTGTTCAAATATACAATTTATGGGACAATATGGGATTCTTCCATATGGAAGAGTCATTGTGACATAATATTGCATTAAATAAATATTTACATTAAAAATTTAAATAAAATATAAATTGGTTTAAAATAAAATATATTTATATTTATATTTTTTAATTAAAATTAAAAATTAAAAGTTTTATTAATTTTATATAATAACTGTTTCTTAAAATTATATATAAATTTTATTAAATAAATATAATTTTATGTCTTTTAGTTAAATTAGAAATTAAAAAATATTGTTTTTTTTTCTCGGTCAACAAACTTTCATTATATTATCAAGAAAAAATTGAGTACAAAATTCATTCCAAGGACCCTTCTTCCTCATATCAAGCATACATGGTGAGCATAGAGCTAGAAGGAAAACAATGACACCTGGTGCCAGCAATTATTACCGAGAGGCTTATTAGCCATACCATACATAGCCAAAATTGAACAGAACCCAACGCAGTAGACAACCTCCCAGGGAGGCGAATTAGGCGGCAAAATGGGAGCGACAGCGAAGCTGCCTTCATATTCATGCATGTGGAAGTCGATGTGTTCCACCCTTGCCTCCAAAGTGCGAAGGTGATCGTTGGTGCGTCGGTATTGTTTTTGGAGACTTTCCACATTGTCCAAGATCATGTTTTGGATGTTGAAGTTCAACAAGAAATTGCAGCACCTACACTAGTGTGGGACCAATAGGTCCTAGCAGCGCCTACACTAGTGTGGAACCAATAGGTCCTAGCAGCACCTACACTAGTGTGGGGCCAACAAGTCTTAGGAGCACCTACACTGGTGTGGGCTAAATTTGGTGAAATGTATAATTTATTTTTCCCTTAATTAAGTTGGACAATAAATGTAATATTATCTCAAAATCACTTGTAAAAGTTAACTGAGTGTGATAAACTTAGTTAGCTCATGAATTTCGAGTTGAGGGTATTTGGTGAGGCATGCAGAGTAATTCTAGTTGTAACAGAGTTCGAATTGTAGTTGGTGCATTAGTTAATGCATGAGAAATCAATTAACTCAATCTAGGAGAGTTAAAGTCAGTTGTGCTAGTTGTAACTATTTGTTGCAATAGTGAGAGATCAAGTGAATTAAATCATATTTAATTCACAATCAATGATCTTCCATGCAACTGATAATTTACTATTAATAGTTGCATGCATGTCAGTTCCAGTGGAGACCCAGTTGAGACAAAGGTGAAAGGGATGTTAACTATCAGTTGTAGGATTATTGGGTTGCATAACAAAACAACCATTGGATTTTCCATGATCCTTGGCTAAGTGTTGGCCAATTTTGTCGAGGATGGTGTGAGACAATTAGTTGAGTGCTGGAGACTCTTGTGAGAAGAGGGAATTGTATTTTTTTCATGTATCCATGATGAATATACAATAGAAGATAGTGGGGTTTTGAGCAACAAGCTTTCCCCGGGAAATTGTCTGTGTTGTGGTTTGATTTGATTCTTTCTTTGCTTCATGTGATTGGCGATTGTGTTTAATACATTGTTAGTACATTGCTAGATAGGATTTAATCCATGAGATACATATATGTTGTATAATTTCTACATGGTATCAGAGCGCAGGAAATTACCGCAGTAAAGAAGAAGTTGAGTTTGTGACTGAATAGAATTCTAATTTGTAGAAGACATTCTTAATGCGATAGGAGATTTAGGATCGAAATGGATTTCAATGACGTGATATTAGAGTATGCACTTGAGGGAAGCTCTAACTATATTTCTTGGAAAGACAGGATGGAGGCAGTACTGGAGGACAATGTCTTGAAGGAATTCATTGATAATGACATTCCCAAACCTGTTGTAACAAATGCTGCAAACCTTGATGACTGGGAAAAGAAGGTTGCAAAGGTGAGGAGGATTCTACTGGAGGGAGTACGAGACCAAATTGTCTCAAGTATCCATGGAAAAGAGACACCATATGCGATGTGGAAAGATTTGATGGATCTATTTCAGAGTAGCAACAACCATAGGAAATTGGCGCTAAAAGACAAGCTCAGGAAAATTAAAATGGAAAAAGGTGACACCATGCCAAAATATTTAACAAAGTTTGTCCAATGTCAGGATGAGCTTAGGAGCGTTGGCATTACTATCGTTGATGATTATTTGGTGAACCTACCTCTTCTAGGACTTCCCAAGAGTTGGCATAGTTATCAGGACTCTGTCAATGGAAGGGAAATATTTTCAGATTGGGAACGAATTTGGTCGAATTTGGTGCAAGAGGAGTTTAGACGAAATACGAGAGATGGATATTCATCTAATAATGGAGATGAAGAAGATTGTGCTTTGGCTGCCAAGGCGAAGAAGGGGAAAGGAAATAAATTTCATTCCAAATCTAAGTCTGGTAAAGATGGCAAGAAGCGCGACATGTCAAGAGTGAAGTTTTTTTACTATCACGAGCATGGACATTATGCCACGAATTGTCCACAAAAGAATAAGAACAAGAAGGCTTCAGGATCTACAGCCGGTAAGGCTTTGGCCTCGCAATTTGAGCTTGACTTCTCACTCATTGCATGCATGGTTTCAAGTGTAATGGGATCGGTGTGGTACTTGGATAGTGGTGCTTCCTTTCACATGACGGGAGACAAAGAAATTTTCAGTAGCTTGGAGGAGAAGGACCTTCAGATGCATATCGAAATGGGTGATGATAGATGGTACAGTGCTATCGGGATTGGTACCATTACCTTCCAGAGATAGTTAGGTAAACCCTTTTAATTAAAAGATGTAATGCATCTACCAAGCTTGAAGAAAAATTTAGTCTCAGTTGCAATGTTGGGGGATAGAGGCTATGATGTTGTTTTCAGTGAAGGTAAAGATTTCCTGCAACACAAAAAAATTGGACAAGAAAACAAGATTGGGATTCAAGTTAAGAATATCTATAAACTTGATGTAGATGGATACACAACATTGATGGGTAATGCAGACAAAGTAGTGAGCCAAGATGAGGATGAGTTATGGCACAGGAGATTCGGCCATCTACACCACAGAGCCTTGAAGTTCATGCGACATATTTCTACAGCACTTCCCATGGGAACACTTTCTTAGTTAGACACATGCAAGGGATTTACTATGGGGAAATTTGCAAAGGCCACCTTTCTGAGAAGGAGAATCGAGCTTCGGAAATCCTTGGGAGAGTTCACTCAGACGTGTGTGGACCATTCTCTACTACTTCAACAACAAAGCATAAGTACTATGTGATATTTTTTGATGAATTTTCTCGTAAGTGTTGGATCTACTTCATGTAGAAGAAATATCAGACATTCTCAAAGTTCCTTGAGTTCAAAGCACTGGTGGAGAAAGACACGGAAGTAAGTGAAGGCTCTTAGGAGCAACAATGGTGGTGAGTACATCTCTAATTAATTCAAGAACTTCTGCAGCAAAGAAGGAATTTAGAGAGAACTGATTGCATCTCATAACCCACAGTAGAATGGGGTCACAGAAAGAAATAATAGATAAATTGTGGGTGCATCATGAGTGATGTTGCATGATCAGGGCCTACCGTTGCATATGTGAGTGGAGGCATGAAACATAGTGGTATTTGTGCAAAACTGTTGTCCTCATCGGATGCTTGGCATGAGTACACCAGAAGAGGCTGTTACTGGTAAGAAGCCTGATGTTTAACATTTTAAGATTTTTGGCTCATCTGTTTATGTGCATGTGACCAAGGATGCTAGGAAGAAGCTTGAACCAACAACTGCGATAGAGACATTGTTGGGGTACACTGAAACTCCCCACAACTATCGGGTGTATTTTCCAAACAACAGAATTAATGTTGTGCGATGAGATATAAAATTTGTTGAGGAGAAATCCATGTGATTGTCCCTTGAGAGGGAGTTGGATTTGCATCCAAAGGAGGAACTCTTGGTTGCAAAGAATGAATCTCAAGATGTGGATCAACCACATGTGGATGATCATGGAGTGGTAGAAAATACTCATGCAGATCCATCCACCAGAAATGGCAGAAGGCGCACCATGGAAGCTAATAAATTGAGACTTGATGCAACAGAGAATGTAGGAGCCCCTACTTCACTGCGCAGATAGCGGCAGTCTCCAGACATGTTTACTAGACACATGGCTCTTATGAGAAAGTGTATTGTGACAGAACCATCTTCCTTTCAGGAAGCATTGCAGCAACCAACATGGGTTGATGCTATGGTAGATAAGTATGACTCCATTGTCAAGAAAAGTGCTTAGGAGGTGGTCTCAAGACTAGTCGACAAATCAGTGGTTGGATCTACATGGATCTATAAGGTGAAGCAAGCTCCTGATGCGAGTGTCGAGAAGTACAAGGACAAATTTGTGGCCTGGGGATTCTCACAAGTTGAGGGGATCTACTATGAAGAGACTTTCTCACAAGTCGTGAGGTACTCTTCCATTAGATCTATCTGTGCACTCCCAGTGCAGATGGGGTAGCGCATTCATCAGATGGATGTGAAAACTATGTTTCTCAATGGAGTTATTGAGGAATAAGTGTACATAGAGAAGCCAAAAGGTTTTGAAATATTTTACAGTGATTTGCATGTGTGCTGACTCAAGAGAGCATTGTATGGGCTAAAGCAAGCACCTTGTGCTTGGTACAGTCAGATTGACAGTTATTTCACCGAGTTGGGCTTCACCAAAAGTGAAGTTGATGCAAACCTGTACCAGATTGTGGTTGATGGTAAGCTCTTGATTATTTTAATTTATGTAAATGATCTAATCTTGACAGGTGATGAGCAGGTGATACTTTCTTGCAAAGAGGACCTTGCAAGAGAGTTCAAAATGAAGGACATGGGACTCCTTCACTATTTCTTTGGCTTGGAAATATGGCAATGGGATGGTGATTTTTTTGTTTCTCAAGGAAATTACGCTAAAGAGATATTGGGTAAGTTTCACATGGAGATTTGTAAACCCATGGAGACTCCTCTTCCAGGAAATTGGAGGAAATAAGATGCTACTTCAAGAGAAGTAGTGGACGCCACTGTCTACAGGCAGTTAGTGGGTTCACTAATGTATTTGGTGAACACTAGATGAGGCATTTTATACGCATTTAACCAGTTGATTCAAGCTATGGTTAATCTGACCAAGCTCTTTTGGAAGGCAGGGATGCATGTCTTGAGAGATATTAGGGGCACGACAAAGTATGGAATATGGTACAAACGGATAGAGGGAGTGAAGCTTCAAGGCTTCACAGATGCATATTGGCAGGAAGTCCATTAGATAGAAAGAGAACATCAGGAGGGATCTTCAACATAGGCTCAACAACAGTTTCTTGCTATAGAATGAAGCAACGATCTGTGGCACTCAATTCAACCAAGGCGGAATACATGGCAGCAAGTCAAGTTGCATGTGAGGCCATCTGGATGAGAAATATCTTGGTTGGTTTGTGTGGTTCTCAGATGGATCCGACGGTGATACATTGTGATAACCAGAGTTGCATTAAACTCTCGGTTAATCCGCTATTCCATAATAGGTCCAAGAAAATTGACATTCGGTACCATCTTAGAGAGTGTTTCTAGAGATGCATAAAGTTACTTTTGTACATTCCCACGGAGGATCAGGATGCAGATACTCTAACGAAGGTGCTCACCAGGAGAAAATTTGAATACCATAGAAGTAGGATCAAGGTGGCAGATAATCCCTTTCTTATTGAGAGGGAGTGATTAAGTTCAACAAGAAATTTCAGCACCTACACTAGTGTGGGACCAATAGGTCCTAGTAGCACCTACACTAGTGTGGGACCAATAGGTCTTAGTAGCACCTACACTAGTGTGGGATAAATTTGGTGTAATGTCTAATTTAGTTTTCCCTTAATTAAGTTTGACAATAATGTAATCTTATCTCAAAATCACTCGTAAAAGATAATTGAGTGTGATAAACTCAGTTATCTCATGAATTTTGAGTTGACGGTAGTTGGAGAGGTATACAGAGTAATTCTAGTTGTAACAAAGTTCGAATTGCAGTTGGTGCATTAGTTAATGCATGAGAAATCAGTTAACTCAATATAGAAGAGTTAACGTCAATTGTGCTAGTTGTAACTGTTTGTTGCACTAGTGAGAGATCAAGTGAATTAAAACATATTTAATTCACAACCAATGATCTGCCATGCAACTGATGATTTACTATTAATAGGTGCATGCATGTTAGTTCCAGTGGAGACCCAGTTGAGACAAAGGTGAAAGGGATGTTAACTATCAATTGTAGGATTATTATCTTGCACTCATGCAAACAAACACCCATTAGATTTCCCATAATCCTTGTGCAGTTCAGGAAGTCCAAAATTCCTATTCTTTAGGGATTACATTTATCAGGAATTGCGCAAGCAAGGAAGGTTGTTTAGAGGCTGAGAATTGGCTAAGTGTTGGCCAATTTTGTCGAGGACAGTGTGAGACAATTAGCTGAGTGTTAGAGACTCTTGTGAGAAGAGGGAATTACATTTTTTCATGTATCCATGTTGAATATACAATAAAAGATAGTGGGGTTTTGAGCAGAAAGCTTTCCCCGGGAAATTATCTATGTTGTGGTTTGATTTGATTCTTTATTTGCTTCATGTGATTGGCGATTGTGTTTAATTTCCTCAATTGATTTGTAGAAGAGATTCAACATATAGCTTTATTACATTATCAGATCATATTGAATCCATGATATACATCTATGTTGTATAATTTCTACACTGGATATGTTGGAAATCATTAATGTAGGCAACCAATTCATTTTTTCCTCATAGCATAGGTCCAATGGAGTGTCGATATTCCACTGTATATTTTGCAAGGGACCTGCAATAGAATCCAAGGTGGCTGGAACTTCCACATGAATCGGATAATGGGAAGCATAGGTTGTATCCTCCTCCTCTATATCTCAGTTCTCCGCATTTCCCAAGGAAGAATGGTTTCCCTATCCCACTGTTGATGCGCTTCTTGGTGAGGAGTTACTCCTCCTCGATGCGGATGGCCTCGCTAGCGCAACATTGAGGCAAGTTGAGGGAAATTGGAAGTGACTAAGGTCGAATGATTACACCCATAAGGGGTTGGGACAGACCTTTCAAGGGGTTCGGGCTAGACCACATTGTCGAACCCAAATACTAGACAATACCAAAATGAAAAATGTAAAAGAAATCACTTGACATATTTCCAGACCAAATGGAATCAGGACTGGAGGTGCTTCGACATGCTTCTGAAAAACCCCGGTGCCACCCCAATTCGAGTCCTCTCAAATTGCACCATAGATTGCAGACACCTCCAAACAGTAGGAATAGCAAGAAAAAATTGACCCTACATAGACCTTTCCACCCTCGAGAAAGTCAAGCTAAAAACAACCACACAACACTAGCAACCCAGAATCCATCCATGAGTGAAGGGGACAACATCGTGCCCAGTGGAGACCGATACAGGCTAGTGAAAACTAGCTGTGGGAGTCGAGCACGTCTCCTGCAAATAAATGTGGCTACTTAATAGTCAATCCAAGACTGCCCTCATTAAAGCTCAGTGTTGTAGCCACCTTCGTCATGCTAGGATCCCATGGACATTCACGGGTTAGTTCCTCTTCTCTCCCCAAGATGAACCAATTCCTACATTCCACTTCTGCATAGTTCCATGACCATTTACAAGCATACTAGGGCTCGAAACTGAATTTCTTTGTAGTCACCCACCTCATCACCCAAAACACCACACTGAACCGCAAAACGGACTAGGCCCAAGATATAATATCGTCACAACTGGGGAGGCCACTTGCCCATGGGTTCTTTATAATGGCCTTCATCATGAGTAAACCATTAATGGGCGCATAGAGGCCAGGTAGGCTCCATACGCCACCTTGTTTCCACACATTGTTCCATTCCATCACCCCCATCAGGGATAAATTAAAAAATATTGTTAATTATATCTATAGACATGTTTATTTTGGAATAGGATTTCCAAAATTTTAATTTATTTTTTAATAATTATTAAGTGGATGAAAGAGATTTAACTTCCATTGAATACTTTAGAATATTATTTGTAGCACTTACAAATCAATGGTTGAGATTTATCTTAAAAGTAGTTATGTTCTTCCTACCCTTTTAATTTTATTGAATAATTTAAAAAAATGTCATATAAACAAGTTTCATATGAAATGAATTGTGGTTTTTTGGATGTTGTATTGATAAGCCATGGTATTAATCTTTGATGTAATAGCAAGGATTATTTGCATTTAGATAGTAAAGTAGAATGTGTGTGTGTGTGTGTGTGTTAAACTTACACACTAATTATTTTTATGACTAATAATAATTTAAAACAAAGTAAATGTAATTATTTTTTTATAATATATTATTTTTTAACTATGTAATATCTATCGTGACATTAAATTAAATAATATAAACTCTATATTATAAAACCTAAGATTAAACTTAATATTAAGCACAATGCATTTAACTTTAATGTTATAAAACCAAATATTATAAATCTAATATTAAAAACAACGATATTTAAAAACCTCAGTATTAAAACAAATTTATAAACAATTACATTACAATTATCGCAATGTTACATTACATTGCAAGTTACTCAATGTCACATTTAGAAATTATGAACTTAGAGTTCAACATGAGGGTTTGTAATATTGGGTTTAATATAAGAATTTAATATTTTATTTATATCATTTTCTTTTATAATATTAGGGTTCATATAATTGGGTTTAATATTACAGTTTAATATTCTGATGTTTGAATGGTACATAAATATATATGTTGTCTCATTGTGACAAGCATTGTCCCAAAGTGACAATTAATGTGACAATCATTGTCACAAAGTTACATTACAATGCAATTTATTCAACATCACATTGCGACATTACAAAATTAGGGTTTAATATGTGAGTTTAATAATAGAGTTTATAATAAATTTGTTTTAATATTGGGGTTTATTGAGTTTATAATAATTGGTTTTATATTATTGAGGCTTAGTATATTAGGTTTAATATTATAGTGTAATATTGAGTTTAATATTAGGCTTTATAATATTGTGTTTAATATTTGATTTATAATGTTAGGGTTTGTAATATTGGTTTTATAATGTTAAGGTTTATAATATTTGGCTTAATATTAGGGTTTAATATTGTGACGTTGGAATGGTACATAAATATATCTAGTTTCGGATAGTGATCAAAATTGTCCCAATGTGATAATCAATGTGACAATCATTGTCACAATGTTGCATTACATTACAATTTATCCATCACATTGTCACATTTCAAAATTAGGGTTTAATATAAGAATTCAATATTGGGTTTATAATATTAGAGTTTAATATTGGGGTTTATAATATTAGGTTTAATGTTAGGATTTATAATATTTGGTATATAATATTTTCTTTTATAATACTAGGGTTTAATATTAGGGTTCATATTTTTGGGTACATTATTAATTTTTAATATTGTGATGTTGCAATGGTACATAAATCTAATTATTGTTGCATTATGACATACATTGTGCAAAAGTGACAATCATCCTCACAATGTTACATTACATTGGAATTTATCCAACATCGCTTTGCGACATTATGAAATTAGGGTTTAATATGAGAGTTTGTAAAATTGGGTTTAATATAAGTTTTTAATATTGGGTTTATAATACTAGAGTTTAACATTGTGTTTTATAATATTGGATTTAATGGTAAGGTTTAAAATTAGGGCTTATAAAATTAGGTTTAGCATTAGGGTTTATAATATTGGGTTTAATATTAGGGATTAAAATATATTTGTTTTAATATTAGGGTTTATGTAATGTCACATTGTGACATCGCAAAATTAGGGTTTATAATAGATATGTTTTAATAATATGGATTTTTAATATTGGGGTTTATAATATTGATTTTATGGTAATTGGTTTGATAATATTAGGGTTGAATATATTAGGTTTAATATTATAGAGTAGTATTTGGTTTAATATTAGAGTTTATAATATTGGGTTTAATATCAAGGTTTAATATTGGGTTAATAATCTTAGGGTTTGTAATATTGGTTTTATAATATTAGGTTTTAATATTGTGGTGTTGGAATGGTATATAAATATATCCAATGTTGAATAGTGATAAGCATTTTCGCAATACGACAATCAATGTGACAATCATTGTCACAATGTTACATTACATTTCAATTTTTTCAATGCTGCATTGTCACATTTCAAAATTGGGGTTTATAATATTAGAGTTTAATAATTGGGTTTATAATATTGGGTTTAATCTTAGTGCTTATATATTGGGTTTATAATATTTGTTTTTATAATATTATGGTTTAATATATTGGATTTATTATTAGGGTTCATACTATTGGGTTCAATATTAGGGTTTAATATTGTGACATTGCAATGGTATATAAATCTATACATTGTTGCATTGTGACAAACATTTTCCCAAAGTGACATTCAATGTGACAATCATTGTCGCAATATAACGTTACATTGTAATTTATTCAACGTTTCTTTAGGACATTATGAAATTAGGGTTTAATACGAGGGTTTGCAATATTGGGCTTAATATATGAGTTTAATATTAGGTATATAATCCTAGAGTTTAACATTGGGGTATATAATATTGGGTTTAATAATAAGGTTTAATATTAGGGTTTTTTAATATTGAGGTTTATAATATTTAGCTTATAATATTTGGTTTTACAATATTAGGCTTATAAAGTTAATGTTTGTAATATTGGTTTTATAATGTTAGGGTTTATAATATTACTTGGTTTAATATTGTGACATTGGAATGGTACATAAATATATCCAATGTCAAATAGTGATAAGAATTGTCACAATGTGACAATCATTGTCGCAATGTTACATTACGTTACAATTTATTCAACATTCCATTGCCACATTTCAAAATTAGGGTTTATAATATTGGGTTTAATATAAGAGTTTACTATTGTGTTTATAATATTAGAGTTTAATATTAAGGTTCATAATATTGGGTTTAAAATATTTGCTTTTATAATATTAGGGTTTAGTATATTGGGTTTAAAATTAGGGTTCATATTGTTGGGCTCAATATTAGGGTTTAATAATGTGACTTTGTAATGGTATATAAATCTATCCATTGTCGCATTCTGACAGTCATTGTCGCAAAGTGGCAGTTAATGTGACAATCATTGTCTCAATGTTATGTTATATTACAATTTATTCAATGTCACTTTGCGGCATTATGAAATTGGGGTTTAACATGAGGGTTTATAATATTTGGTTTAATATAAGCATGTAATATTGGGTATATAATACTAGAGTTTAACATTGGGGTTTATAATATTGAGTTTAATGATAAGGTTTAATATTAGGGTTTTTTTATATTTGGGTTTATAATATTGAGTTTATAATAATTAGCTTTATGATATTGGGGTTTAATATATAAGGTTTAATATTATAACGTAGTATTGGGTTTAATATTAGGGTTTATAACATTGGGTTTAATATTAGGGTTTATAACATTGGGTTTAATATCAATGTTTAATATTGGGTTTATAATATTAGGGTTTGTAATATTGGTTTCATAATGTTAGAGTTTATAATACTTGGTTTAATATTAGGGTTTAATATTGTGATATTACAATGGTATATATATATATATATATATATATATATATATATATATATATATATATATATCCAATGTTGGATAGTGATAAGCAGTATCACAATGTGAAAATCAATGAGACTATCATTGCCACAATGTTACATTACATTGAAATTTATTCAATGTTGCATTGCCACATTTAAAAATTAGGGTTTAATATAAGGGTTTATAATATTAGGTTTAATATAAGTTTTTAATACGAGTTTATAATATTAGATTTTAATATAGATTATTATAATATTGGATTTAATGTTAAAGTTTATAATATTTGTTTTTATAATATTAGGGTTCATACTGTTGGGTTCAATATTAGAGTTTGATATTATAACATTGGAATGGTATATAAATATATCCATTGTCTCATTGTGACAGGCATAGTCCCAAAGTGACAATCAATGTGACAATCATTATCGCAATGTTACGCTACATTGCAATTTATTCATTGTTGCTTTGCAGAATTATGAAATTAGGGTTTAATACAAGAGTTTGTAATATTATGTTTAGTATAAGAGTTTAATATTGGGTTTATAATACTAGAGTTTAACAATGGGGTTTATAATATTGGGCTTTAAATATTTGGTTTTATAATATTAGGATTTAATATTAGAGCTTAATATTGGTTTATTAGAGTTTTCAATATTGGGCTTTTTATTAGGGTTTATAATATTGGTTTTATAGTGTTAGGGTTTATAATATTTCATTTAATATTAGGGTTTAATATTGTGACGTTGGAATGGTACATAAATCTATCCAATGCCGCATTGTGGCAAACATTGTTTCAATTTGACAAATCGATATGACAATCATTGTCATAATGTTACACTAAATTGCAATTTATTGAATGTCACATTGTGACATTAAAAACTTACGGTCTAGTATTGGGGTTTATAATATTGGATTTATATTATTTTTATTATGGTTTATTAGATTTATAATATTAATAAACCCTTGGTTTTATTAATCTCTTCTATTTATAACATCAGTCCCTTGGGTTTATAATATTAATATATCGGGTTTATTGATTCCTTGCATTTATAATATTAATAGTCTCTTGGACTTATAATATTAATCCCTTGGGTTTATAATATTAATCCTTTCAGTTTATTAATTCCTTGGGTTTACAATATTAAACCCTTGGGCTTATAGATCTCTTTAGTTCATAATATTAATAATCCCTTGGGTTTATTAATATTGGGTTTGATGTTAGGTTAAATATTAGGGTTTATGGTATTGGTTTTCATATTACAGTTTATAATAATTTTGTTTTAATATTAGGGTTTTTTAATATTGGGGTTTATAATATTGTGTTTATAATATTAGTGTTTAATATATTGGATTTAATATTAGAGATTAATATTGGGTTTATAATATTAGGGTTTATAATATTGGGTTTACTATTATGGTTTATAATATTGGTTTTATATTGTTAGGGTTTATAATAGTTCATTCAATATTACGATTTAATGTTGTGACATTGGAATGGTACATAAATCTATCCAATGTCACATTCTAACAAGCATTGTTGAAATGTGACAATCAATGTGATAATCATTATCGTAATGTTACATTAAATTTCTATTCATTCAACGTCGCATTATGACATTAAAAAATTAAGATTTTGTATTGGGGTTTATAATATTGGGTTTATAATATTTATATTACTGTTTATTAGGTTTATAATATTATATTTTATTGGTCCACGGGGTCTTGGATAGACGGTGATCATGTGCTTTTTTAAGGCACTCCTTGATGTGAAGTCATTGGTTCAATTCCCCGCCCCGATCGGGGTGATATATTGGACATGATGAAGATGTAGTCCTGCCAAGCTTACAAAAAAAAATATTAAGGTTTATGGGGTTTATAATATTAGGTTTAATATTTGTTTTATAATGTTTAATAAATTATTTGGTTTATAGTATTAATATTGGGTTTAATATTAAGGTTCAATATTGGGTTTATTAATCCATATAACATTAATAAGTCCTAAGGTTCCCTTGAGTGTATAACATTAATCTCTTGGTTTTACAATATTAATCCCTTGGGTTTATAACATTAGTAAGTCCTAAGGTTCCCTTGAGTGTATAACATTCTCTTGGTTTTACAATATTAATTCCTTGGGTTTATGATATTAATCCTTTGGTTTTATTAATCCCTTGGTTTTATAATATTAGACCCTTGGGTTTATTAATTCATTTGGTTTATAATATTAATGATCATTTGGGTTTATAATATTAATCCCTTGGGTTTATCATATTAATCCATTGGGCTTATTATTGGGTTTATAATATTTAATATATTAATTGGTTTATAGTATTAATATTGGGTTTTATATTAGGGTTCAATATTGGATTTATTAATCCTTTGGGTTTATAATATTGATAATCTTTTGGGTTTATAATATTAATAATTTGGGTTTATTAATCCCTTGAGTTTATTAATCCATTATGCTTATAATATTTTTTTTTCTAAGTAAGAGTAAATCTATTAATGAAACATATGGTATAACTAGTCCATGGCCTCAATGATGCAGGCCATCAGAGGCTTCACAAGTTCAACAAGATAACAAAAATTGGGCTGCCCGCATGGGGAAACTAGCCCGTGAAATGTTTGTAAGTTGCCTCAATGGAGGAAACCAGCTATAGCATACCAAAAACTATTACATTCCAAAACAGCAAAAAAGACAAAAGAACTGAACAAGATTACTTGGACAATGCCACCGTCACTAATGACCATAATCCTTTGAGGGGGGTTCTTCTTCAATCCTGCACCAATATCCATCATCATCATTTGGAACTGGGCATCTTCGAGTTACTGTTGTACCTGCTTCACTGCCACCTTCCTGCTTGCCTTTACCCTGAAGAAGGCTCTAGCTGTAATCACCTGCTTTGAGAGAAGCACCTTTTTCCACCGTTTGAGGGGGCTGCATAAGGTCAGAGGGGTCCGGCATGTTAACAAGACGCGCGAGAGAGGAGGGGTCGGGAATTTCCCCCGGAATTTCCTTGAAAGAGATTGTGACAGTCGCTATGACTAGAGGGCAGTTGGTATTACATTGAAAGTGAAAATGGGTAGTGGAAAAGCTGTATAAGGAGGCAGAAGCTGCGAGACAGGAGCGAGAAGGCGACAGAGAAGCAGAGGCACCACGTCTGGGGGAGGAAATGAGTCTACACCCACGCCCACGCCCAAGCCCACTACGCGTTGAGGGATACCGGTCGTGAAAGCGCTCAGGAGAAGATGATGAAGAGCTGGTGGAAAGGGAGCGACGCCGACCAGAGGGGCGTGCTCTGGTGCTACCCCGTCGACATATCAAACGGTGTCTGAGCCGGGAATGTCAGTACGAAGCCTGAGGGAATGCACTGAATTGGCAGCAGGCGACAAGGATGGGGAAGGCGAATTGAGCTCAAGCATGGTGGAAAATTGCCGAGGGCAGAAACGGCTATGCGAGAAGTGAAAACCAGGAAGAAAATCCACACAGCATCCCAAATGACAGCGCCTGCCGAGGGAGGTGCGTGAGCTGGGGATCTCAGCCTCCGGGGAACAACCAAACCCAATAGGCAAGAATCGAACTGCCATGGAAACCACCAGACTGAGATGAGGCAGAACAGAGAACCCTGGCACAGTGACGAAGAGTGGAGACGATGAACCAGAGGGCGACATTTTGAGATGCTTGCGGCCTCGACCTCCGCAACAGCATAAATGCCGCATAGGGTGACGGCCTGGAGTAATAAAATCTCGGGGGCATCTTAACTGAAGCCTGTGGGTGGCCATGTGACCTTGCCACATGTCGTCCTGCAAGCTGATAGCCATCGCGTCATACATTATCACCCGCATCCGGGGATTATGTTTATAATATTACTCCCTAGGGTTTATAATATTAATCCCTCGGGTTTATAATATTAATCCATTGGGATTATAATATTAATCCTAATGATTTACAATATTGATACCTTGGAGTTATAAAGAATTTTAATAGTATAAATGCCTTGGGTTTATTAATCCCTTCGGTTTATAATATTAATAATCCTTTGGGTTTATTACTCCCTTAGGTTTATAGTATAAATCCCGTAGGTTTATTAATTCATTTGGTTTATAATATTAATAATCATTTCGGTTATTTGTTCCTTAGGTTTATAATATTAATATTCCCTTGGGTTTATTAATCCCTTGGTTTTTTAATATTAATCCCTTGGGTTTATAATATTACCCCTTGAGTTCAAGGAAGCTAGAGCGGGAGGGGTGCTTTCAAACCTCAAAGAAAAGGTAGAATTAAATTTTTCATGGGGACATGGAAACACCACAAACAACCAATTCGAAGAGCTCTCTCTCTCTGGAAAGGTTTGAAAATCAATGCATCCAAAGGCATTAGAAATCTAATCATTGTTAGGGATTCAATGGTGGTCATTCAAAACTTTCTAAAACTTACCCAACATGAGCACCTCATCGAGTTTGAAACTTCTGAAATTATCATAAGGATAACATGTCTACTTAGAAAAAATGAAAAATGAAAAATTTCCCATGTAAAAAGAGCCAACAATCAGTTGTTGGACGAACAAGCCAACATTGGCGTGGAGCTAGAGAAAGGAGTCATAAGAATTAACAACACAACTGATATATGTCACATCCCATAATGTAGTTATATAACATAATATACCTGAAGTACAGTTGGAGTACCGTACCTCTCGAAAACAGGCAGGCAATGAAGAATGACAACATCCCGAGGACGTGATGGAGAGCTTCACGAGAAGGGAAGGTTGGTTGGAAGTTAATGCACATGTGGAAACGAGCTAGGAAGGTGGCCATGATCATTGACAGGTGGGATTTCGGCCCTTGGTTATTCTCCCTGTTAATAAATATAACCTCATATGAGTGTAGGGAAGGTACCAATGCATTTCGATTCATCCAAGATTTTACGGTGATGGAGAAGGAGGGAAATGGCATCACAATGTTGCAGAGGCGATATTTAATTAAGGTTGATAAGACTGGAATGAAGGTCAGAAAGTATCATAAGCTTATTTATAATGTCTTGATGAAGCAAACCATAGGATTTCTCTGGTGTAGTGGAGAATTTCCAGGAAAATGGCCTTCGCGGGTAATGGATGTGTAAATGAGAGTGTCGAGTCTTGGCATAGTGATAACATAGGGGATATTGTTGAAAGTTCTTGTAAGAAAGCCATCAAGGATATAGTGAAGGATATTAATCATAACATGGTCGTCATGTATTCTCAGTTGTATGGGCTTGGAACGGATAAGGAATTGCTCCAAAATTCCATGGAACTCCTGAATACAAGTGTTATTAACCTCAGACACAATGTGGATAATATTGAAGTGAAGGTGGAGATAGCCACCGTGAGTGTGCTGAAATAATTTTTTGATCTCAAAGAAGGCTTTGTTGCTCCAACAGAGGGCAATGTTGGCATTGTTGTCCGTGGCTTGAATCCTAGGGTCGGCATATATGAGGAAATGGGAACGCCTCTTGAAGAGGCTCTAGGAGCAGTCGACCCTGGAAGTTGCGGGTAGTGACTGTTTGTTTATCTTTTAATCTATGTTATTTATGTTTTTTCGAACAATAGTATATTGTGGTGTTTTTTGGAAGACCTACAATACAAAATATGTAAAAAGTATATATGTGAATAATATAGGTAGCAAAGGGGTCTCTCTGCTTGTTTTCCTATTGATCAATTCTAAGACTAAGCTCTCCATGTTTCTAAGGGACCTGGCTCATTTCCATCTTTATTAATGAAAATTTCTACCTGTTCTATTGAAATAAAAATAAAAATGCTAACACCTTGACTTTATTGATATTGGGTTTGATCCTAGATCTAATGGGTTTATGATACTAGGTTTAATATTATGGTTTATCATAAATTTTCTTTGATATTAGTGTTTTTTAATATTGGGGTTTATAATATTTGGTTTTATAATATTATGGTTTAATATGTTGGGTTTAATATTATGGTTTATGATATTTCGTTCAATATTAGGGTTTATAATATTGGATATTAGAGTTTGATATTGTGAACGGTATATAAATCCATCCAATGTTGCATTTTGACTGGGATTGTTGCAATGTGACAATCAACGTGATAATCATTGCTGTAATGTTACATTAAATTGAAATTTATTCAAAGTCACATGTGGAATTTAAAAATTTGGGTTTAATATTGAAATTTATAATATTGAGTTTAATATTAGGATTTAATATTTGGTTTATAATATTTATATTACAGTTTATTAGGTTTATAATATAATATTAGGGTTTATTGGGTTTATAATATTAATATAATATTAGGGTTTAATATTGGGTTTATATTATCAATATTTTATTTGGTTTATAATATTAATATTGGGTTTAATATTAGGATTGAATATTGGGTTTGTTAATCCCTTCAGTTTATAGAATTAATAATCTATTGGGTTTTTAACATTAATCCCTTGGATTTATAATATTAGTAACCCTTGATTTTATTTATCCCTTGTGCTTATAATATTAGTAGTCCCTTGGATTTATTAATCCTTTGGGTTTATTATGTTATTGATAATATTAATAATTTTATCATATTATTATAATATAATAATAGTTATTATAAATTATTATTTTAATTATTATGATTGTTGTCATAATTATAATATTATAATAATAATAAATTATAATATAATAATAATTATAATATTGTTTTTTATTATAAATATATTTTTATTAATATTAATTTTAATATCAATATTAAATCCATACCATTGACGTATTTCTATGTATATCAACCGCATTTGTTAATGGTTGTGCATGTGATTGATATATGCCTATCTGTGTATATCAACCATATTTATTAATGTGGTTTTGTTAGTATTATATATATATAATCATTAACAATATATCCAATGGTAGGAAGTTAGGATATTTTTATCATTGAGTAAGGTTCAATTTTTACAAGCGCCTAGATCAAAGCCATGGGGAAACTTTGACATAGTGGTTGAATTTGTGGTTGCACCCTAAGAGATTATGTTAAATGGTTTCATGACTTGTGCATATATAAGTGGACCAAAGCCCACCCTCATTTCATCCTTTTAAAAGAGGAGGGCTGAGAAATTAAAGTATGAAGGTCGAAATTTTTTCTTTTTCAATAGCTAGGGTTTTCCTAGTCATTGTTATGTCATCTCATTATAGATAAATTGAGAGCTACATTTTTTGTGATCTAATCTCCTCATCCCATTCCTGTGGATCTTTCCTAGCCATTTTTGTTTTCAGGTTTTCCATCGGTTTCTTGCGTTTTTGGAAGTGATCTACTCTACGGAACTCTATGCCCATGTGTATATTGTCTAGT
Source organism: Pinus albicaulis (assembly GCA_034641835.2). Taxonomy (NCBI): domain Eukaryota; kingdom Viridiplantae; phylum Streptophyta; class Pinopsida; order Pinales; family Pinaceae; genus Pinus; species Pinus albicaulis. The sequence goes on from CM076582.1 coordinate 485,353,578, forward strand.
ATTCTACTTTTATTGGTTCCTTGGCCTCTCAATGGGTGGTATTCCCAAAACTTGGGGGGAAACTCATGCTTCTTCTCCTCACGGTTATCCTTCAGTTGATCAAATTTGTCTTGAGAAATATAGATTTGAAAAAAGGGTGGCGGGAATTATTAATCTTGACTTGGGACCCTCTATGGTAAAAAGGAACATCATTATTTTTCATGAAAGAGGTTTACTTGGTAATTGTATAGGCATTTACCCCAGTCCTAACTTTTTCTTTAATTAGATTGGTAAAAATTAGAGACATCATGAACTGATTTTTATGTTGTATCATGGAAACTGATTTTATATTTTTAATTTTTTACAACAAATACAAAAAATATCTAATCTTCAAATCTCAACCCTACTTCATGGAATCCAAGGGATTTTTATCTCCCACTAGAGTATAGACTTTAACCCTAAAATGGAACTTTCCCTTTCCTCTGTTTGGATTATATTGTTGCATATACCCATTATTTTTTGTTGATGGTAATTTCAAAGCTATTAAAGACAAGTTGGATCGATATATTACTCATCTAGAGGATAAGGGTAATTTTTTCAGCAAGGAAAAATCATAATTTTCATTATATCAAATATTGAAAATTACATGTTGTAGATGCATAATAGCATGGTAAAAATTGATTGTTGTTTATCCAACAATCATCTACTAATAAATAAGTTGTCCAAAAGAATATAAAAAGAATATATGTGATCTGCCATATATATATATATATAAATTGTATTTTTATATATAGAAACATGTTATAGGCCATTTTGTTGCATCTGGTCAATAGGCCTGAAAATTAGATCAATAAACATTTGTGAACACGTTGTCATCATCCCTTCACAAATACCTAAGAATTGCCTTTCCAAAAAGTTTGAGTTTCTAGAAATAATTTGTCAAAATAAATTTTTTTAGCCCCATTGCACCTTGTCCCTTTAGAAACCTATGTTCAACATTGGTTTCTTCATTTTTCACCAGTGCTGACTAGCACTAGTTGCTCCCTTCTACAAGTGAGATGATTCTAGAAATTTGGGAAAAATAAAAAGAATTGTGAAGCTTCCTCTTCCAGAATCTTATAGGGGTTGTTTTAACTATTTACCATGGATAGGACCTTGAATCCTATATGATCCTACCTTGGATACTTCACCTCTTATCCCTTGAGCTCATCCTCTCGTCATATGTGGATCTCAAGCCCATAATGGTAAATACTAAACTACCATCCTTATCCTATAAATTTACTGCCATCCATAGCATCAGGGTTGGCTTTTGGAGACTTATTATGCCCTTATGCTACTTCCTTGAATCTAAATAAGTCAGAATCTTCATGGATTAGGGTTGATATTGAAGTATTCTTTGTGACAAGGAAGGACAAGTCAACTTAGGGAGACATCTACAAGATTAGCTACTATTTATGGTTGTAAACTCTCTCCTATTTCTGTTAATACACAGAGTATCTTATTTTCTTATATGTGTTGTATTAAGTTTACATTCATGTATTTAAATGCCCTATTGATTCATTGAATATATTAATTTAATTATTCTACATAGATGTTGTGGATCCTTTGCTTGTTTTATTCGTGTGTGTAGGTTCTAATTATATCATTCGGAGCTACACTTGGAGCTTACAAGAAAGGAGGAAAGTACATCTTGTGACGGTTTCCAACTAGGCTTATTTTCCATTCTTCAATTTCTCTAAGGAAAAGTCTATACTTTTTGTCTTCTATTATTCTAGACCAATCCACTATGTCTATGAAATTCACCTTTGTCTGCAATCATAACTTTTGCATAACAAAACCAGTCATGAGTTTTTTATCTATCATAAAAACATTAGTTGTATAAATATGAAGATATATGAAAAAAAATTACTCCATATCAGTTATATCCGCAGAGTTTTCGATGATAATGCAAATAGAATTTTGACCCATTTTTTTGTGATATCAACCAAGTACCACGATCCCAAAGCGCACCGTCTTTGGATAACTGATCAGAAAGTGTATTCCTTTCCCTATAAATATGTTGACAAAATTTTTTATCAAATGTGATTTTACATTAATAATTCCCTCCAGTAAATTTTTGAGTGTGTGTGAATGACATATAGTCTTCTGGTTGAACCAATCAATAATCACTTTTTAATCCCCAAAGATCTATAGTTGTTGGCATCCTTTTTCCAAAGTGAAGAGAACAAGTAACTTTAGGCTAAAAATTTCTACAAAGTTATTTGTACCATGACCCAGACTAGACATTAATTTGAAATAGTGAGAATTGTTAAGGTAAAGAATAGCACCCCCGCCACATCTTCCATTTTGAGATGAACCATCAAAATATCACCATGGCAAAATTTGGTATATGATTTCAAAGGAAATTATTTTGGTATTTGATTGTTCTTTTTCTTTTGGAAGGAAGTCATATATGGAAATGACTTCTATGCAATCCGATTTGGGAGAAAAACTTTTTCCTGGAATTTTTTTGTAATTCTACCCATTATTACGCCCTAGAAGATGAGAAAGTAGATGTTTTGTTGCATTCTAGTATTTTCTTCATACCACCAAGACTTACATGCTTCACCTAATGAATCACCCTTCCATTTGTGATGTATTTTTAAGGAATGAAATTTAAAATTCCAAATCTGTGAAGATATATGACAAGCCAAAAAATATATGATAGACATATTCAACATCCATATTGTATAAATGACACCAAGAGGGCCCCTGAAAAGATATTATTTTTATATTTTATCCTTTAGGAACTTTGTTTGTAAGAAGAAACCATAAAAATATTTTCACTTTTGGAGGAATTTTCATTTTCTAGATGGGCTTCCACCACGAATTCATCATCTTCGGTTCTTTGGATGCATAAGCAAATAAATATAATTCCTTTGGACTATAATATCTTTTTTTGGAATGAATCCATAATATCTCATCCTCAAAGTCTTGAATTCTAACATGAGAAAGTGATAAATAATTTGTATATTCAACCCATATTTGATGCCAGTTGGAAGGTTAATTTAATTTGTGAGCTTATAACCATCTTTGGCCCCATATGGATTTATTTTCCGCATCAACAATATCATTTATTGTCTTCTTACCATGGTCATCCAGATATTCCATTAATTCAGTCAGGAGAATGTGCTTGCCTCCACAACCTGACCATGGATCAATCCTAATCTAAACCAATTCACCAAAATTGATTTTCCATGCAAGTATGGATCTAATTATATTGAATTATTTCACTACATATTTCAAAATTTTCGAGGCATTTACCTTGCTCTTATTTTGTAATCAGACCCATTATTCCACCATAAGCGGGTAAATATAATTTTTTTTACCACCTCTATCCATAGACTTCTTGTAGTAATTAACCTCCATCTAGTTTTTACATAAAGAGATTCTGAAAAACAAAATAAATTATTTATTCTCCAACCACCCTATCTTTTGGGCAGGGCAATCTGATCTCACTTGATCCATGCAAATAGGCTACCATCTTTGGATCCCCTCCAAATATAACCAAAGTAGCATTTTTGTATAAGATTCAAAATACCTTTGGGGATACAAGAAAGGGCCATATAGAAGATAGGAATGGATTCCAGAACATATTTTATAAGGACTACTCTCCCAACCCTCGATAACCACCTGTGACTGTAGACTTTTATTCTCTTTTCAATTTTTGCAACCAACCACAACTAGTCCTCTTTTCTGTAATGATTAGGCTTCAAGTGGAATCCAAGGTACTTTAACCTATATTAAAAAAAAAATTGAAAATGGAATTTCTCATGAGCATAAACTAATTCATCCCTAGAACAACCAGTCATGGAGATGGTGGACTTTTGCTGATTGATTTCCATACATGGAGCTTTGTAAAATAGCTTGATTACATGTTTAAAAGTTGCATCATCTCAACGAGAGCCATGAATAAAAATGAGCACATCATCTACAAATAGTATATGAGTCAAATAAAGGTCACCTTCTAATGGATATACTTTTAAATTTCCCCTTCTCTTTTCATCACTGACCATTCAGCTAATTACTTCCATGATTAACAAAAATAATAAAGGATAAAGGGGGCATCCTTGAAGCTCTCTCTCAGCATGAAAAAACCCAGTTGTTGAGCCATTTATAAACATGATAAAGGAAGAGGAGAAGATACAACACATATTCCAAGTTATAAAACTTATATGAACACCCAAATGTGTGAGCATCATTCTAATGTAAATCCAACTAGCTCTATCATATGATTTTGATAAATAAATTTTGAGAATCATACCTTTCAATTTCCTCAATTCCAAATTGTGTAATTAATCCTTAGCAACACTAATGACTTCATGAATATGGAGATCTTGCGAGAAATTAAATTACTTCTTAGAAATATGTTGCGATAAAATCATATTGATCATGTTAGCAATAATTTTTGCAATGATCTTATATATACAATTGCATACTGATATTGGAGGACAAGCATTGAAAGAATTTGGATTTTCATATTTCAAGATGAGGGCTATAAATGTGGAATTAAAATCCCCATACATTCTACTATTCAATTTTCGTTCTTCAGTCACCTTTAATAAATTATCCCCAATAATGTCATAAAATTCAAGAAAAAACTCTACAAGGCATCCATTAGGACAAGGACTCTTGTCCTTTTTTAACCACCATAGAAAAACCTCCACTTCACAAAGGGATATGAGGGAGATAAGATCATTGTTTGCCTCCTCATCAAAATATATGGGAAAAATATGGGTAGTATGAATAGGGATGGAAGCTTCCATAGGGGATTCAAAGAGTGGATGAAAATGTTGCACCCCCATTTGAGAAAGATCCTTAAAATTTGAATCTTTGTCTCCATGATCATTTTCCAGAGACCATATGGTGCTTATTTCGTTTCTTCCTTTTGCATATTTCTGGAAGAATTTTGTATTGTCTTCCCCTACTTATAACCAAATATCCTTACTTCGAAGTCTCTAGGTTTTTTCCCTTTCCTTAAGAATCCTCCTTTTTTCCAGTTTCAGGTTATTGACATGTTGTTTAGCTTCATTGGATTCATAACCCCTCCCAACAGACTGTTTCAATTGCTCCATTTCATATTAAATATTTTTGAATAACTCCTCATCATTTTTACATTTTATTTTCACCCAATCAACAGCCTTATGCTTTATATTGTTCATATTATCCATAAATTGTCTTGCAACAGAACTATTTTCACCTGCAACATATGGACTCAAGTTTCTTGAACAATTTTCCTTCCTTCATCCAAGAAGTGTTAAATTTAAAAAGGGCCTTGGGCTTTCTAAAATTACCATCCAATTCCAAATAGACTGGGAAGTGATATGAAATTCCTCCAAATCCAACCCATTGTCTGAATAAGCAGAATTTATCCAACAATGCTTCACAGATCATAAATCTATCTAGTCTCCTATTAATAATATTATCACCCACTATACTATTCCTCCACGTCATAACAATTTTACCATGTTGACATCTACTAACTTATTATAATAGAGAATATGACAGAAAATTTTTGGAAGAGAATCAGTATGAGCATGCACTCCCCAAATTTTCAACATATCCATATAGAAGTTTAAATCTCCTCCCAAAATCAGATTATTAGCATTCATAAAGGTATGAGACATTAAGTTATTCCAAAAATTGATTCTATTCTAGACGGGCACGTATATATTTATAGCCTTTATATCAATACCAAGTTCTTTAGTGAATAGATAAGAAGCAATCATGCCTTCACAACCCCAGACAATAATACACTTAATAGATTTACAATTTATCCTTAGAGACAAATCCCTAAATATCCCTTGGGCATAAATAGCAAAGAAATTCCATCCATTAATTTTTTTTTGCAAAATGGAGACAATATCTTCGTTGGATCCTAAGGTTTCTTGTAAGAAGATGATATCAATCTTGTCTGCATCAATCAGATGGCTCAAGGCTATTTTCTTTGAGGAACTAGTTAACCCTCTACATTTGAACGATGTCCACTTCATTTGGGAATGGTATTCGGGGTTTTCCTTGCTCTAAGAACCTCATCTATGGATAGTTGACGACCAACTACAATATCATGGCTAACATGTGTAATGGATTTTGATATATGATATTTTCAACCACGATGGATTTTCGGTACTTTGGAAGTAGATAGAGGGCCCACACCTTTCCTAGAGTCTAAATGAGATGAGCCTTTGATTGAATGGCATGACCAATATCGCAAGTTATAATGGGATTTTCCACTAACATTAGAAGAGGCTTCATCCAAAATCGGGAATTATGGCGAGAGTGTCAGACAACATACATAAATGGGATCAATCAAACAATTTACCATCCCCAAAGACATACTGGAAACCCTATCCCCCAAAATAGATGTCCATGTAGGGCCAGGAAAATTCAGAGAAATATTATCTAAAATACATCTAGTAGATGCTGGGGAAAGGGAAAACATACCTAAAGAAATAGATTTTGATCCAGTGTCGAGCCTATGATCCTTGTCTCCCACTTCATTCCCTTGTGAAGAAGGAAAATCATACATTCTACAAGAAAACCACACCCTTGGCTAATTATGTGCCTCATGAAGATGAAGTGCATATTAGGCTCTCCAACCCACTTCTCTATTGGATAGAGATCATTCCTCCCCACCATTCTCATGACCAAAGCACTTATCTATGATAATATGGCATTCTTTATAAATGTTTCCAACCTCATGACACCGACGACCTCTAAAAGGCACACCTTCATAATCAAGCTCTAGGTAGTGAATGTACCCCTTGTAATGTAGAACTAGGTTATCCACCAATCATTCTCAAGTATCCAGGTAAACCAACACCCTAGAATATAACATTTTCTTGGTCTCTAGATATGACCTATCATAGTCCAAATAATTCCCTAAATCGTCCCCATTTCTTCTAAAAATATCTTTCATCCAAAGATGAAGTGGTAACCCAGGAATTTTGAGCCGTATCGGACCAACACCAAATGGTTCCCTTTCTAGGTCAAATTAAGGATTCCATCTATTGAAATAAATTATATCCTACTCAATATTCCAATGACTAGATAAAACCCAACACACATGCTCTTCCTTACCAAATTTTAGAGAAAACCACCCCTTAGACAAAGTACATATAACAAGAATAGCGTCCATCACACATCCCCAAACTTCTTGAACCCATTTACTAAGATGTGCAACTTGTTAATCATCAGTAATTTATACTATCTCTAGATGACTAAATATTGGTTCTAGATTTCTAAAAACAAAAATCCCTGAATATTGTGAGTTTTAGAAATCTCACTGCCTTCATTATCCTTATGGAAAATGTTTCACTATTCTACTGTTTTTCCATTCTATAGTCACCCTGCCATTCCTAAAGGACTCCTTATGGGCTTGTGCCACTCATCTCCATCATTTTTTCGCACCTATAACCTCATTAATTTGTTTTTCCCTTACCCATGACTCCAATTTCCATCTAGGGTTACCTATAGACTAACTCATTCCCATTTTCCCCATGTTCCTCAAGTAGTGATGGTCTCAAAACTATCTTTGTAGGATCTTTAGATAGATAAAGTACATTGGATTTTGGATCTTCAATACACCACTTTGTCAAAAAAAAAAAATTACACTTAAAGCCTCCAAGCCTATTTTCGGTCAGGATCATGGTCAAAGGACCCTCCCACTAGGTCATTAGGATTTCACAGGTTGTAAAGTCATTATTCATGTTTTAAATACTACCTTTCATGTGCTATAAGCTGGCTTGGATCTAATAGAATATCAGCACATGGTTATTCAAAGAAAATCTGAAAGGAAGATTTAGAAGACTACCTTGTCAAATTCAAGTTTTTCAAAAGGTAAATGTAGCTTGGCACATCTGCGGGAGTGTTAAGAGCTCCATCAGCAGAAGAAATTGCTAAGGTAAATGGTATGTTCCTAAAGGAAGACATCTTGCAGCAAGGAAGACAGGAAGCACTTGTTTTTATAGAGAATCAGGGTGTTTTGAGCTTAAAGGTCCAGCAGGGTGCCAAACAGTGATCAAATGCAGAAATAACCATGGAGGAGGTACACCAAAAACCAAAGATGAAGAGAAGTCTTTCAAAAATTATTGATGAAAAAGGGAAAAAGGTGAGGTGAACTAAACAGAAATGAATGAACTTAAAAGGGCTATAAAGAACTTAGAAGACAACACTGATAATTGTTTTCAATCACTCCGGACACCTAGGGTTTTGGGAAGATGGTCAAAGAAGGTGAAAAGCATGTTTTGAACTCCATGATGACAACAAAGAAAGATTCTGAAGATTTCACTATTTGTAAAGATTCCAAACTTGTCCAAAGAATTTTTTCATGCCAAAAATTATCAAAAGATAGTTTAAGCTCCATGGTGCAGGTAAAAGGATTGTGAAGGTGCTAGTGTGTGGAAGCATCCTCAAAAGTTTCCAAGCTCAACATGTCATGCCTTAAGATCAGTGAGAAAGGGAAAATCAATGATTTCAAGTCACCTACAATCAGAAGAGTCAAAAGGGGTAAAAACATGATCAGAACTTCATAATGCAAGCAAGAGAGGCTTTGAGGGTACTGCCATCAGAAATCCTCCCAGAGGTGTTTTAATGAACTTATCATGACAAAATGAGCAAAGGAGAATTCAAATTCATCCTTTTAGAAAACCTGCAAAGCAAACGGTGTAAAAGGTTATTCAGAGAGGGTAAGGAGTTGAGTTACACCTCATGATGGAGATGAGAGAAAATGTTGGAGCTGCTACTGTGTGAAGATTCCAAACTTATCAAAAAGAGTTGTCATGCCTAAATGATCAAATGATCAAATTAAACTTCATGGTGCAGACAAAGGATGTTTTTAAAGCTGCTGTTGTGTCAAGGTGAATAGGTCAAATCCTCAGGATTAAAAGAATAATGAATTTTCATAACTCAAGTAAACCTGCAAAGCAAAAAATTCAGAGAATTAGTGACAAAGGAATATCAATGAAAAGTGACAAAGGCTTAAAAGCTTTAGAAAGTGGGTTGTGAAGCTAAGAAAATATATCATTGAGCCTATAAAAGGTCATTTCAACACTTCAACAACTCATTGTGCACTTTCAAAGTCATCAGAGCGTTTAGGAGAGAAGACTGTGAGTTTTTCAGGTCAAAAAATTGGCTAAGTGTTGAGGCGCTGCATGTTCATGTCAGTGTTGCGCGCTTGGAGTCGGGCGTTGTGCTCCTAGCCCTTTCTCCCATGCAAATTTCTTCGGCACTGCACGCCTGGAAGTAGACGTTGTGCACCTGGAAAAGCGTTGCGCGCTTGCCTGATTTACCCAACAGGCCTGACAAAAGACCTTGGCACTGCGTGCCTGGCACAAGGTGTTGCGCCTTTTCCCGAACCGACACACTGTTTTCCTGGGCACTACGCGCTTGGCCAGGAGGGGCTCCTACACCATTTCAACACTCAAAACCCCTCAAAATTGCTCCAAATCATTTCCAAGGTTTCTTCAAGGACTGGTGAGGGTAAGTACAGGACATCAACTCCTCTTCAAGATTTTTGTTATCATTTGATTAAAGGAATGGAACCCTAAGGAAAAAACCTAAATTTGAACTCAAAATCACTAATTAAGCCTCATTCATCTACCTGCAAAAGAGAGTCAGTGACAAATAGAGGGTTGCATTTTTGGATGTTGACCATTCACCTGAGTTGTCCCTAAACTCATTCCTTCATAATACTCAGCCCCTTATACTGCAAAAACATTGACATTACATACCCCCCCTCATCTCAAATTGTCATCATTGTAAGGTGTTTCACAACAAATTTTGACATATCAGCTGGGTTTCCTTCAAGTTATTTAGCCTCTCATTCTTCCCAATTTACACCCTCACTCATTCATTTCATTCACTTTTAGAAAGCTGCCTTTTTCATCACCACTCCATTACCCTCTTCCATATCAGTTTCATAAGAAATTTTAGGGTATCAAAGGCAGAATTGTTAAAATGTCAAGAGAGAAGGCCAAGTGCCAAGGAGGCATCAACACAAAGGTGGAAAAATCGATAGGTTTGAACCCCTCAACACCTTAGATCTGATGGCATCTACCATGACTGTCATGTTTCCAGCATGTGGAATGCTATGAATTTTTTGAAAGGGTACAGCAGTTGCAAAACCACCCTGAGTTAACTAGGCTCTTCATACTTAACTTGCATGAGAAACAAGTTAACCTTGCAGGAGTAAAATTTGAGTTGTCTTCTGATGTTATTTCCAATTCCACTAGGATACCTAATGTAGGGGAGAAATGGTTCAAGCAGGCCAATCTTGACATGAGCTACTATGAACCCTTCCTAAAACCTAGATACAAATACAACTGCAAATCCATATTTCCTTTCTCATATTTGCTGTAGAGATATGCACCTTTGATGAGAATTATCATGAAATATTTTACATGTGAGGGAAGGTTCTCTAGGCTTTACTCCTATCATATTAGGTTGTTTATGCACTTTAATAGGGTTAGGATGTTGCAACTACCTTATTACCTCTACAGAAGTATTAACAAGATGTCCTATATTGTACAAAAGAGAGATTTCCCTCAGTAGATACAAAGCTTAATTTATCACTCTTTGATTCAGATGGTTGTGTTGCACCAATTACAAAAGAAGGGAATGCCATGGGAGGTTTTCATTGCCCATGAAGAACTCACCAATCCACAAACCCATACTCAACAAAATATGCCTTCATCATCTCATCCTCCTATCCCTACTCCTCCATCATCTCCTGCTGAACATGTTTCACCATCTACACATATTCCTTCACCTCAGGACAACCCTCCTTCATCACCCTTTCATAATGCATTAGATAATGAGGGAAGTGACAATGAATAATCAAATGTAGATTAGGGAGAGGGCAATAATGAATCAAGCAATGAAGAAGAAGGAGATGAGGAAGCAGATGTAAATGAGGAACAAAATGAAGGCAACGCAGAAAACAGTGAGGAAAAAAGCAAATAAAACCTTGAAATCTTTGCTGATGCTTCCCTACAGGCATCCCAAACACCATGAGAAAGACAATTTCAAATTTTGGCAAGTTTTTGGAAATTTTGGTTTTTCACTGATTTAAAGTGCCAAGGGTGCAGCGCCCCTGGCGCTGAGATATTTTTTGAGGCATACATTGGAGGAATGCTTTACATTTTTAGGTTCATCTTTCCAATTACATCACACACACAAAATTTCAGATCATTTGGAGCAGATTTGGTCCTCCAAAAGTGCCAAAAACACCCAAAAACCACCTTCCTGTCCTATTTTCAAGGTTGTCACTGCGCCCTAAGTAGTCTTGGGAGATTTTGTTTTTGAGCAGGAAAATGGACACCAAATGAAAAAATAAATTAGTTTTGGAATGTAGACTTGACAAGATTTCCAATGAGCTATCATGGAGCTCATTCGGACACTGGGAAGGCCTTCAAAAATCAGCTGCAAGGTGACCTATTTTTCCGGTGCAGGCATTGTGCCCTTGGATCTCAATGCTATGCCCTTGCCTGCAAAGTCAAAAAAACACACTTGAAGATATTTTGGAGTTATTGAGGAGCCTCAAAGTCATTTTTTGCCAAATTTAGGTGTTAGAAGTTGTTTTTCATTTATTTCATTAGATATTTTGTGCCTTGGGCCTTGCATGGTCTCAATGGACAAATTTGGCATTTATGATGTATTTTTGACATTTTGGAAACCCTAGTTAGGGTTTTGGTCCTCCTTTCTATTTAAATACAACATTGAGGCCTCATTGTACATGTTGGATGATTATTAAGCAGAAAATCATAGATTTGAGATTGAAGAGAAATTGGCTTTGGTTTTTGTGGATAGCTTGATTTGCTTGACCATGGAGCAGGCTCGCTTGCAGGATTCATGAGCATAGTTAATGGTGATGTGTTCCTTATTCAATACTTTTTTTCTTATGTTATCATTTTGTCTCATCTTTCAATTGCAGTAGGACAAAAATTTTAGGCTAAGAAATGTTTTTCAGAGGCACCTTAGCTCTGTTTGTTCTCTACTGCTTCTATGTTTTCCTCTGCTAGGCCAGATTACAAAATTCTTGAATGCTCTCTAGTCCCACTTAGTTTGTTTATCTTAATAAAGATTCAATGAAGCAAATGTCAAAGTAGTTTTATGGTTAGCCCTGCTCTTTGATATTACTTAAACATTATTTTTAAGGTCTTTTACTTTCAAGTATTGTTGATTAGCTTTAGCTAAAGAGGTTTATGATTTTCCATGCTCTTTTGCTTATCTTAAATGGTTCCTTTAGAGGTCTTTGTGGTTTTATTAATGAAGTTAGGAGTTACCTATTATTTGATCTCTGTTATGTGTTTATCTTAAATGTTTTCTTAGCTTGAAGGTGATATCACTAGATCATTTACAAGTTTCTTGCCTTCTATAGTTCACTGGATTATTGTCTTAATGCTTACTTGCTAGGGTTTGGTCAAAGAAGTTATTGTTATGCCTTGTCTTTGGTTATTTCTTGATTCTTAGTAATCTTAAAGCCCGTTTTTGTTAAGGTATTTGTTGAAGGATTCTTAACTGCCCTCTTGCACCTACTGTGTTCACAATTTAATGTTCACTTCATTCACATAAGATTTTAGATCCATTTGACCTTGTTAGACTTGCCTTGTGATACACCCTTGACCCATTGTTAAAATTTTCAAGACCTTTTTTAGACTCCATAGCTCAATAGTTTAAACCTATATCACCTATCACTAGAAAATTTGGCCCAATTTATGATGGCCACTTCGTCGCTATTTCGACACATAGTTGTCACAAGAGCGAAAGTTAGAGGTCAGACAAAAAATGGTTAGCCATTACGTCGCAATTCTGACGCTTTGCTAAGGTGTCGCAATACCGACACATTTTTTGACGTTTCCAAACAATTTTCGCTCTTCCAACGTTTTCCAAAGTGTTGCAATACCGACGCTTTAAAGCGTCGCAATACCGATGCTTACAAGGTGTCACAATACCGACGCTTTCAAATTGTCACAATACTGACGCTTTAGAAGCATCACAATACTCTATGGCTAACCACGCTTTTAAGGTGTCGCAATACCGACGCTTTCAAAGTGTTGCAAGACCGACATTTCTTCTAACCACGCTTTTAAGGTGTTGCAATACCGACGCTATGAAAGCGCCGCAAGACCGATGTTTTTGTCGCAAGGCGTCGCAAGACCGACGTTTCTAGGATGTCACAAGACCGACGTTTTCTAACCACGCTTTTAAGGTGTCGCAATACCGATGCTTTCAAAGCGTCGCAAGACCAATTTTTTTGCTATCATATTCGTTTACAAGGCGTCGAAAGACGGACGTTTACAAAGCGTCGGTATAGCGACGGCGGGTTAAATTTAAAAAAGAAAAAAATGAAATAACCCATATTCCATCCAAGTGGAGTATGCTGAATACCGGAACCATAATAATATTCATGGCCATAAACCACAACCCCTGTATATATATTGTGTTTGCATGTACCTTTGGCATTGCTTTAAATTACAACTGTTAATTCATAATCAATATCAGTTGTCCTTGAGTTCCATTTCTTAGTTTCTAGTCTCTGACCCTATTAATGATGTGACTGAAGCTCAATAAAAATAATGGATGCCAATAAGCCAGCCAAGAAAACTTTTTAGGTCCCATCGCTATCCAGTAAATCACCACAGTTTGCCCCAGGTAAAATATTCTTACGCTGCGTAGCTATGATAACTTCACTGTGTTGAAAGCTTAAAGGTATACAGAGTAACTGGAGAAAAGTTTGTCTGGGTATTATAATTTCAATGATTTCACCTATTCTTCCCTCGTAGAGAATACACAAGCTTGCCCCTATATGCAATATTACTAAGCTCATCTCCCATGCCATCCACTACTGATTTTCCAATATAATTAGTTGGCTTCTGGACTATATTGTGTTTGCCACCTTTGCGAGGAAATATACTTATAATTTTTTAATTTTTTTTCAAATCCAATAATGCCAATTTATTTTTTGCATTGGGCTAGCTTTATGGTCAATGACGCCGTTAGCTCAACCTGTTAACCGACCATTCACCCTCTCCTAACACATTTAATCTCCTTCCTATCCATGCCTGGCAATTTCTTGTTGCATTGTGCTCACTTTATGGTCACAGATGCTATCAGCTCAACCTGGTAACCAACCATTTGTCCTTTTCTATCACATAAGATCAAAAAATTATGGGATTTACTGTACTCTTAAATTTATGATGGGAAGTATCTGGTATGGATTGCAATATAAACCCTTCAAAGTCCTAAACCATCAACTATTAACTTTTTTGGTGCACTCAAAACAATTTGCATGAGCTATGACAAATAAATTGCTAAGGAAAATTATAACTATTAATTCATAATAGGTATCAATGATTGCAGTGTACTATCCATATATGCAAGCTTACTCATGGTAAGTGTCACTGCATTCTATTATGTCTGTATTCAATCTAAAATAGTTTATATTGCTAGAAAAAAGCTACAAGAAAGGGTTATAAATTATAATTAGATTTCCATCTCATAGATTTATTCATATAAACTTTACACATTAGTAAGACAACCACATGAAAATCAAAGGGATGAGTTCTTTCAAAATTTTCAAATAGACTAACTTGGCATGTATTGGAGCTGCTTAGTGCACCTATACAGAGCGTTCTTTGCAGGGATGGAAAATAGTTATACATCTAAGCGTTCAAGCAGATTATAGGTGGCAGGATATGGCATATTACATGCTTCACAAAGGTATTACACAATTACAAGTTCATTCTGTACCATGACACTTGCGATCTTTACTTTATTTTGAGATGATTTTCACTAAAGCTCCCTAAGCTTTCTCCTTTTAGCACAACATTCCTCACTAACTTGTTTTCAGGTATGGAAAATCATCATTCATCCATTTTTTCAAGTGCCATTATAGGTAGCAACGAATGGCATTACATGTTCACTCTGTACCATGATAGTCCCAATATTTACTTTAGTTTTAGATTATTTTCACTAAAGCTCCCTAATATTTCTTCTTTTAGCACAGAATTCCTCACTAACTTGTTTGTAGGTATGGAAAAGTAGTCATCCATCCATTTGTTCAAGTGCCATTATAGGTAGCAGGTAATTGCATATTACTGTGTGAGAGAAATTGAATATTACAGGTTCATCTAACAAATAACACTTCCATTCTAGATTTCAGTCTCAAATAATTTTGATTACATTTTCATCCAATACATAACACTCAATATATATTTCACTCCTAGATAATTTTGATTCTTGACCAAGGCTTCATATGCCACCTCTTTAGCACAACTTTCTACACAGTATGTATGCATATCTTGTATGTGCAAAAAAGCTGAAATGACTTACAAACGAATAAAATAAATCAATATAAAGTTCTAAATGGAAAAAATCTGTCCCATGGGTAATCTGTGATCATGCTATGTTATCCTTTGAAGTTTGGATAAAGCTTTGCCCATAAATGATGAAACAGAATAGCAGCAGGCAGAATGGTGTGTTTCTTGGAAAATGTTGTGGCAAATATCCTTGCCAATGGAACTGCTACAACAAACCATATGAGCAATCAACCCAAACCACAAATGATTAACAGAAACAACGATGAAAATGAATCCAAACAATAAATTAACACAGGAATTTTAAATTTGTGACTAGAGAAAAAGTACGCCCATGTATAAACTCTAGCACTATATTAACCAAAATTTGATGAGATACAATTGTTTGGCTCTATGAAATGGACTGAAAATATGAATCAAGACACCTTTGTCTACCTGAAATTCATGATGCCACAATAGTGGTACTTTCATCCCATTCACTTGTAACATTGAATTTCTCCACATGAATCTAGGAATACAAGGAAGTATAAGATGTGGTAACCCCGGTCTTTATAATATTCCTCCTAAATAACCATCTTCGACTGTAACAAGATGGCAGTTCATCACAACACAGAATTGGAAAACATTGAAGAAAATGTATACAGATCCCTTATCCTTATTGATGCAGGGGAATTAGGCTCAAGACAATATTTGTATCTAAATATACATAAGGGGGGTCTCATGTTTTAATTTCCTATGTAATTATTCTTAATTGAGTGATTTTTAGTTAAATGTAGAAAGAAAAATTGTAACTACCCTCGAATGATTAGAGGATAGGAGAAGTCAGATCAGTTTCAGTTTGTTAGGCTAAATTTAGAATTTGGGAAATTGAAGAGTCTGTTGAGTCATTGTAGGTATCTGAATCGGTTCACTGGTAGCAGTTGTATAAAATAAGCCTAACAGGAAAAATAGGTAGACCTGAATAGAACTGTAGAGGCAGAGTAGGAGGGCCATCGAACTGAAAATCCGGCCTGCACTTAGAAGGCTTTGTAAGTTGAGATGTATAATTGAAGAATTTGTTTTAAATTCTCTGTCATATATGAATATGTATGCCTTGATCGGATACTGTGAAGCATGTCTGAGTTTCTATGGTAAATGCGGAACTCTGTGTCATTAACTGGTTGAAATTTGCAGGTATTGACCGCTTGACCTAATTGTGATAGGATGAGTTAGTTGTTCCAGTTTTGTAAGTAGGAACCCTCTGTAATTGGGGTTTAATTGTGCCCTGTACGTCATGGATGAGGTCAGCATTCATATCAGTGATCTGGTGTTTATTGAATGAATGCAACCCTATGAATTGAAGTCCTGTGCGGTTGGGTTGTCGATGGACAAATGAACAAGGGGAAAAACCTTTATAAGGTCTCCCTGTATAAGGCAAAGAGAAGTTCGTTGCATGAATATAGTGTGGTTTTGAATTTATGCTATAGACACCTGAATTGAATGAATTGAATGTATTGAATCTGAGATAGGTTGAAGAGGACCCTGTTAGAGGAATGAACCATTGTCACACTCTGGTTGCCAGAGAATTACGAAGCTCTGTCGAGAGCGTTATCTCTGTCCGTTGGGGGAAATAGCACTGTTTGTTATCAGTGGAGCGACTATATTAGGAATTAACCCCAAAGTTAACGCGTAGAAATAAGACAAGAAAGATGTTAAACTGCAGTGAGAAACTGAGTTAAGTACTGTGAAAATACCGGGAGTGGGTTTGTGAAACCGATACCACCTTTGTCACACCAATTTTGGCCCAGGACAAAACCACTTCAAAAAAATCTGATCCAACACATTTGTGCCACGTCACAGGGCAATTACCGCCCTCATCGCGTTTTTTTGGAATGATAATCTTTAGCCCGGGAAAAAACGCGATATCAACTTGGTTCGTTCGATCAGGTGGCTGGTAGATCAAACGATGGTTGCGCAATAAGTTGCACGGGAGATAAGTTAAGGTATGGCTAGTTGTTTTATGTTGAAAGCCGTTCATTTACCTGTTGAGGTGTGGGGCCCGTGGGCGAAATATATATTAAAATTGTTGTGTTGATAGCGAAATCGGGTTAATAATACAAGCCTGAAGATTGGTGCATTGTATTAAGGTTTTATTATAAGCCGAGGTGGGAGTTTGTGAAAAAGGGTCGAACCATTATATAACGTTAAGTGCGAAGGTCAGAAATTAATGACCTTTAATGTATTGAGGTTAGTATTATAAGTCTATGGTTGGGATTTTGAACAAATCAAATAAAAGGTGTGGACTTGTGGTTTGAGGAGGAAAGTTGATGTATTTCACTATATCTTGGTTAACCTTAGAGTGTTATTTAAAAAGGGCTAAAGTCGGATTATTTACCTTTCTATACAATGTACAAAGGAAGGTTGTAATTATCAGTAAAAGCGCTTTGTAAAAAGACCAGGGTTTGTAATAAAGAGAGATATAGTCTCGGCACGCTCAGGTGTTTTATTTAAATTATCAAAGGTCTTATTTTCCGGGGGTTATGTACAGACTGTCTTTGGTATTGGTATATATGTGGCTGTTAAAGGCATTTCATTAATCAAATTTAATAAATTTGATGAATGAAATTGAAAGAAAAAAAAATTGAGTAGGACCAAGGTGGATGAAATTTACAGCACAGGAAAGTGGGACTGTGGGTTTACCCTGCATCACTTATCCCTTATCTTTACTGACCTATTGAAGAAAAGGTATACAGATCTATCATTCTTCTAGTAAAAAAACTTGAGAAGTGTACAGATCTATCATTTGGAAAACAGTGAAGAAAAGGTATATAGATCCCTTATCCTTATCCCTTATCTTTACTAACCTATTGAAGAAAAGGTATACAGATCTATCATTCCGCCAGTAAACAAACTTGAGAAGTGTACAAATCTATCATTCTGCTAGTAAAAAAAACATGAGAAAGTGTGAAGATCTATCACTCTTCATTATCTACTAATTCAACGAGGAAAATATACACTAGACAGATGTATCATTCTTGGAATAAACAAATTTGAAATATTCATTTTAAATAGAAGACAAAGTTTGAAATGATTGAAACACTTACATGAGGAGATAGCTCCAAGAAAACTTCAATCCGTGATGTTCCTCGTCTACTACAAACGACTAGGGAACATTCATTTTTCCTCAGCAATATTTCTGTCAAGATCTTTGTCGTGGTCAGGTGTTTTTATTGGCTTTTGTTATTGAAATTTGGAAACCCCATGTGCTATACCATGTTTTTTTTAATGAAAAAATAAACAATATACTGAGAAATTCATACATTCACTTACGAGTAACCTGTAATTTTCTTCTAACAAGCCTTCCAAGCACTTTAATTAATGGATAACGACAATCCATCACAAGGTTTGATATACCAATCTACCAAATCTATTTGAACAGAGGTTGTTTGAACATTGACTTCTCTTTGATTCTGAACATCAACTTCTCTTCGATTTGATTTTGAGAGTTCCAAACAGAGGTTGTTTGCCATGCTCGGAGTTCATGACAAAAAGGTCGAACATCCAATTTCTTATCTAAACAACTGTAAATGTCACTTGCATTGCCGTATTTGCAGACATACAAATACAGGATGCCCAAGTTCGAAGCTTGTTGCCCCACTGCCTCTTTAAGTTTGATGTAGAAAAAGATCAAAGAAATCCCCACCAATAAAAGAATAGCCGACTCCCATGCTGTCACGGAAACATTGTTTGGCCCCAGGTTCGAAGCCCGTGACCCCCACTGGAGCTTTGAATTCAATGGAGAAAAACAAAAAGCAAAGAAGCTAGCTGAGCGGGAAAAAAAAATTGAATAGGGCATAATGGAATCATAGGGTAGAATGGGAAAGAAGGCATAAAGGTCGAATAGGCTAAGCGGGAAAAAAAAATTGAATAGGTCGATTAAGAAAATTTGAATAGGTCGAACAAGCTGAGCGGGAAAAAATTGAAACTATGACATGAAATCATATGACAATTTCCCACTCAAACATTAGTGAATAATTTATTTTATTTAGATTATTTTATATATTTATTGTAAAATGCTGTGATATTTTACAAAATAAACTTATTTTATTTTATTTAAAAACAATTTATCAATATTTTTGGATGTAAAAATCATTACTTATAATATTCATTGTAATTATTATTTGTAAGTAATAAAAAATATTAATAAATATAATATTTTTAGGTAGAGTAATTACTTTCATCATACTTTATAGGTTTCTTCAAAATTACTTTCATTATTACCATAATTATTCAACTTCATTAGTTGATTGCCAATATTTTCTTTGTTATATGAATCATCCTTAAATAGACCTTATAGTAATTTTCATAATGTTCGTGTATGGAGATAATTCTATGATTCCACAACCATTTTCCATAGAGTTGTTCATTCAAGGGATACCCTTAGAGTACCAAGTTATGAATATTCCAACATTTTCCATATGTTCTAAAATAAGCGGCCTCTTCTTATTGATTTCTTACACTTGTTGTGACACTTCCACTCAACCACCTAAAGTATTTAGCTAGCATTTTTTTTGTGTTCATCTCATTATTCCAAGCTGGTAATAATCACATGAGTTACCATCAATTATCATCATTAGAAATTTTTCAAGTTTTTCCTAAATTTTACTAATTAGTCTACAAACACATGGTAATAATGGCATTACCCACAAACACATGATACCCTCATAAAATAGTCTTGTGTGAAAGGCAAAGGCTCAGGTATCATATGAGAGAAGGAAGCAATTGGAAAAATTGAGATCAAAAGTAGTGGAGTTAGCCAAAAAGAAGCTTGCCCCAGAGATGGATAAGATAAAAATTTACAACATATTGGTCAATTTCCTTGACCCTTTATTGGTTATTCAGAAGGAGTATTAATACACAACCATTAATATCAAGGTAACCAGCCCCTAGCAGATCAAGGGCTACAAGTTGTAGTTTTTGTTTGAACATCAACATACCACAACCATGCTTACAACCAGAAGCCTTCTCACATTCATGATCTGATTATATAGTGAATTAGACAGAAGTAAGAAAACAATTACTTCTTCAAAGCTAATTTGAATTTGGAGGGCTTAGCTGGGGATTGGGGTTAGGGGTTAGGGATTTAGAGGTTTAGGGTTTAGGGGGTTAAATGGGTTAGGGGTTAAGGGGTTATAGGTTTAGGGTTTAGGGGGTTAAATGGGTTAAGGGTTAAGGGGTTATAGGTTTAGGGTTTAGGGGGTTAAATGGGTTAGGGGTTTAAGGGGTTAGGGGATTTAGCAGTTAAGGATTTTAGGGGTTAGAAGTTAGGGGCTAATGGGGTTAGGTTTTAGGGGTTAAGGGTTTTTAGGTTTAGGGTTTAAGGGGTTAGGGTTAAGGGTTTAATGGTTTAGGGTTTAAGGGGTTAGGGGTTAAGGTTTTATGGTTTAGGGTTTAGGGGGTTAAGTGGGTTAGGGGTTAGGGGTTAAGGGTTCAGAGATTTATGGTTTAGGGGTTAAATGGGTTAGGGTTTTACTAGAGGTTTAGGGGGGTAAATGGGTTAGGGGTTGGGAATTAGTGTTTAAGGGGTTAGGGGTTAAGATGATAGTTTCATTGGTCTCTGTTTGTGCACATTTTAACCTTGCCAACAAGGCGGAATTAACCCAATAGTAGGTCCCAATATGTCATGATATAGATTAACTCTAGATATATATGAGAAGGAATAATTATAAAGACATAGATTGATAGAGGTGGCGAGAAAAGGGGAGTCATAAGGGAGAGATGGAGATAAACTGAAGGAGAGGGGAGAGAAGGAATGGATCAACTGAGAGAGAGAGAGGGAGAGGATTGAGAGAGGTAGAGAAGGGTAAGAGAGGGAGATAGTGACACAAAGATGGAAGGGGGGCAGAAAGAAGGATAGAGGGAGGGATATAGCTGTGAGAGGATTTGAGGGTAGAGAGAGAGAGAGAGAGAGAGAGAGAGAGAGAGAGAGAGGGATATTGGGGAAGAGAGAGGTCATTCCAGATTCTCTGAAAGTGTCGAGGCTTCATCCAGGTCACAACTTAGCATGAAAATTGATACGGGCGCCCTCGAACAAAACGACCTGACCCAAACGTGCCCAGTCGAGCGACCTCACACGGTGCGCCCGATCGAACGATGCCACAAGGGAGAAAATGAAAAACGGGCCGCCCAAACGTGCACAAGGCACCCAGGCAGTCACAACTTTGAAAAATTGATACAAGCACCCTCGAACGAAATGGCCTGACCCGAATGCGCCCGGTCGGGCGACCTCGCACGGTGTGACACGGTGCGCCTGACCGAATGATGCCACAAGGGAGAAAACAGAAAACAGGCTACCTGAAGGTGCACAAGGCACCCGGGCAGTCACAACTTAGCATGAAAATTGATACGGGTGCCCTCGAACGAAACGGCCCGACCCGAACGTGCCCGGTCAGGCAACCTTGCACAGCGCTACACGGCGCGCTCGACCAAATGATGCCACAAGGAATAAAATGGAAAATGGGACACCTGAAGGTGCACAAGGCACCCGGGCAGTCACAACGTAGCATGAAAACTTATACGAGCGCCCTCAAACGAAACGGCCCGACCCGAACGCGCCCGGTCGGGCGACCTCGCATGGCACGACACGGCCCGCCCGACCGAATGATGCCACAAGGGAGAAAATGGCAAACAGGCCGCCAGAACATGCACAAGGCACCTGGGTAGTCACAACTTAGCAAAAATGATACAGGCCCCTCGAACGAAACGACCCGACTCGAACACGCCCAGTCGGGCGACCTCCCATGGCGCGACACGACGCACCTGACCGAACGAATATCCCACAAGGGAGAAAAAAAATGGGCCGCCCGAACGTGCACAAGGCACTCGGGAAGTCACAACTTAGCAAGACTGATACGGGCACCCTCGAGCAAAATGGCCCAAACTGAACGTGCACAAGGGAGGAAACGGAAAACGGGCTGCTCGAACATGCACAAGGGAGCAAACGGAAAACAGGCTGCCCGAACGTGTATAAGGCACTCGGGCGATCACAACTTAGCAAACCTTATACGGGCACCCTCGAACGAAACGGCCCGACCGGGATGCGCCCGGTCGGGCGACCTCACACGACGCGACATGATGCACCTGAACGAACGTCGATCCCACAAGGGAGCAAACGGAAAACAGGCCACCCGAACGTGCACAAGGCATATGGGCAGTCACAACTTAGCAAAACTGATACGGGTGCACTCAAAAAAAATGGCCCGACCCAAACGCGCCCAGTCGGGCGACCTCACATCGCACGACACGGCGCACCTGACCGAACGATGCCACAAGGGAGAAAACGGAAAACGGGCTACCCTAATGTGCACAAGGCACCCAGGTGGTCACAACTTAGCAAATGTGACATGGGCGCCCTCGCATGAAATGGCCCGACCCAGGCACCCTTGGTCGTGCGGCGTCACACGACGCGACACGATGCGCCCGGCCGCATGGAGGCACAAGGTAGCAAATGGAAAATGGGCAGCTTGAACGTGCACAAGCTGGCACCTGGGTGGTCACAAGTTAGCAAATCTGACACGGGCACCCTCGCACGTAACAGCCTGACCCGGGCACCCTTGGTCGTGTGACGTCACAAGGCACGACACGACGCGTCCGGCCGCCTGGAGGAACAAGGTAGAAAACAAAAAACGGGTTGCCCAAATGTGCACAAGGCACCTAGGAGGTCACAAGTTAGCAAATGTCACACAGGCACCCTCACACAAAATGACCCGACCCAGGCACCCTTGGTCATGCAGCGTCACATGTCCCGACATGGCATGCCCGGCCGCACGGAGGCACAAGATAGAAAATGGAAAATGGGCCGCCCGAACATGCACAAGCTAGCACCCAGGCAGTCATAAGTTAGCAAATCTAACACGGGCACCCTCACACGTAACGGCCCGACCCAGGCGCCCTTAGTTGTGCAGCGTCACAAGGCGCGACACGGCGCGCCCAGCCGCCTGGAGGAACAAGGTAGAAAATGGCAAACGGGCCGCCCGAATGTGCACAAGGCACCCGGGCGGTCACAAGTTAGCAAATCTGACACGGGCGCCCTCGCACGAAACGGCCAAACCTGGGCACCCTTGGTCGTGCGGTGTCACACGGCGCGACACAGCGCGCTCGGCCACATAGAGGCACAAGGTAGCAAACAACAAACGGGCTGCCTGAACGTGCACAAGCTAGCACCCGGGCAGTCACAAGTTAGCAAATGTGACACGGGCACCCTCGCACGAAACGGCCAGACCCAGGCGCGCTTGGTCGTGCGGTGTCACACAGTGTGACATGGTGCGCCCAGCTGCATGGAGGCACAAGGTAGAAAATGGTAAACGGGCCACCCGAACGTGCACAATTTGGCACCCGGGCAGTCACAAGTTGGCAAATGTGACATGGGTGCCCTCGCACGAAACGGCCCGACCCAGGCGCCCTTGGTCGTGCGACGTCACATGGCGCGCCCGGCCGCACGGAGGCACAAGGTAGAAAATGGAAAACGGGCCACTCGAACATGCACAAGTTAGCACCCGGGTGGTCACAAGTTATAAAATCCGACACGAGCACCCTCGCACGAAAAAGCCCGACCCAGGCGCCCTTGGTTGTGAGGCGTCACACGCCGCGACACGACGCGCCTGCCCTCCCGGAGGAACAAGGTAGCAAATGAAAAATTTGCTACCCTAACGTGCAAATTAAGACACTCGAATGGTCACAATTTAGCAAATATGACACGGGCGCCCTCGCACGAAACGGCCCGACTCGGGTGCCCTTAGTCGTGCGACATCACACGGCGTGCCTAGCTGCTCGGATACACAAGGTAGCAAACGGAAAACGAGCCGCCCGAATGTGCACATTAAGGCACTCGGGCTGTCACAAGTTAGAAAATTTGACACAGGCACCCTCGCACAAAACGGCTCGAGCCAGTCGCCCTTGGTTGTGCGGCGTCACATGGCGCGCCTAGCCGCACGAAGGCACAAGGTAGCAAATAGCAAACGGGCTACCCAAACATGCACAAGCTGGCACCCGAGCGGTCACAAGTTAGCAAATATGACATGGGAACCCTCACACATAACGACCTGACTCGGGTTCCCTTGGTTGTGCGGTGTCACAAGGCGTGACACGACGCGCCCGGTCGCCTGGAGGAAAAAGGTAGCAAATGGAAAACAGGTTGCCCGAACATGCACAAGTCACCTGGGTGGTCACAAGTTAGCAAATATGACATGGGCGCCCTCACACGAAACTTCCAGACCAGGGCTCCCTTGGTCGTGCGGCGTCACACGGTGTGACACGACGCGCCCTGTCGCACAGAGGCACAAGGTAGCAAACGGAAAACGGGCCACCCGAACATGCATAGGCTGGCACCTAGGCAGTCACAAGTTAACAAATGTGACACGGGCGCCCTTGCACGAAACGACCAGACCCGGGCGCCCTTAATCATGCAGTGTCACACGGCACGACATGGCGTGCCTAGCTGCACAGAGGCACAAGGTAGAAAATGGTAAACGGGCCACCCGAATGTGCACAAGCTGGCGCCCGGGCGGTCACAAGTTAGCAAATGTGACATGGGCACCCTCGCATGAAACGGCCAGACCCGGGCGCCCTTGGTCATGCGGCGTCACATGGTGCGACATGACGCGCCCGGCCTCATGGAGGCACAAGGTAGCAAACGGTAAACGGGTTGCCCGAACATGCACAAGCTGGCACTCGGGTGGTCACAAATTAGCAAATGTGCATGGGTGCCCTCGCACGAAACGACCCGACCCAGGCGCCCTTAGTCGTGCGGCGTCGCACGGCGCAACACGGCGCGCCCGGCCACACGGAGGCACAAGGTAGCAAATGGAAAACGGGCCGCCCAAACGAAACGGCCTGACCCGAGCGCCCTTGTTCGTGCGGTGTCACACGGTGCGACATGGTGTGCCCAGCCTCCCGGAGACACAAGGTAGAAAACGGAAAACAGGCCATGTATGAAGATTTCATAGCTTAAAATTTTCCAGACGAGAAGATAGCCAAAATACCAAGCTGACCATGATTTGAGAAAGAATTATAGAGCATACATAAACCCTAACTTCCTTAGAGCATATCTTTGAAAATATAACGAACAAAGATCTAATGCTTAGACTAGATGTTCAAAAAAAATTATCCTTAACATGGTCGAAGTTTCATGGCCTGCAACCTCACATAAAAATGTTATTGCAATAATGTTGAACTGACCCTAATTAACTCAAATAATATCAAATCATCGTTGACATATGTCAAAAGTCAGTTAGAGAGTGAATTAGAATCGACACGTAGCCCAAACCGTCGCAAGAGCGACACTTAGCCCAAACCGTCGCAATAGCGACGTTTCTGCCGATACTGTCGCAATAGCGACACCTTTGCCTAAACTGTCACAATAGCGACGATATCCTCAAACCGTCGCATGAGTGACACTTAGCCCAAACCGTCACAATAGCGATGTTTCTGCCGAAACTGTCGCAATAGTGACACCTTTGCCTGAACTGTCGTAATAGCGAAAATTTCCTCAAATGTCGCAATAGCGACACTTTCCTCTATGCCGTCGCAATTCTGACGCTATTGCTGAAATTGTCGCAATTGCG